>JAKOGI010001101.1:310000-312417 GCA_029747015.1 Carnegiea gigantea
ATTAGTTTATGTTAGAGAGAGAGTGGGATAGAGTTGAAGTGAAGACCTGCAAGGATTCCATCCCGGGTTTGCACGACGGTTCAAGCGCGATTTTTGGCTGAGCAATTCTTTTCTCTTCTCTTCTCTTTTCCTCTTTAGATTTATCATTTTAGAGTAGTTAGTTGTTTAATCTTTGATTATGTGTGAGTAGTTTACTTTTGCCTAGAGATTTAGTAGTTTTATGGAGTTGTAGTTATATCATATTTTAATCTATTCAATTCTGCTTATTTTCATGATTGGTTTGATTTCATTGTATCAACTGTTTGATATGTTGTGAGTTGATTTTTGGCCAAAATTTACTTGCACACTTGCAATAATCGCGTGAACATTCGAAAGATGACATTTGGTTGTTGGACTGCTTGATTAGACCTAACGTAACTTCGTCGCGAAAGAGCGATCTATATGTTAGGAGGGCTATTAAGTAATCAAAAATGTTTATCTTGGATTAAGACAAATTAGTTTGAAAGAACGACTTTTGCTTAGTTAGGAAAATTTGGTTGAGTTCGAAAGAATGGACTGAATTTCTACATAAACTACAATTCCTCAGATTAACCAATTAGAGAAAAGCACATGTTTGTCATTTTTATCCAATAACTTTTCATAATTGCATAAATTCCTAGCCATGTTTCCTTAATTAATTAGAATTCATTAAATTGAAACTCCTTGAATTACTTACAGTTGTTTCCTTATCTTCGTATTTTTATTAATCTAAAGTTTGGATTCGCTTAGTATATCTTGAGATAATATAGCCCAATAGTTTCATGTAGCCTCTGTGTGATCGACCTTGATTGCTACAACACCACCGTACACTTGCAGCTATATTAAGTTTTTGGCGTCGTTATCAGGGACTTGTGTTGAATATTGGGTTTTTCTTGATAGCCTTGACCATGCATTTTGTTTTTCTTTGGAAAAAAAAATTAAAAAATTTAAAAAAATCAAATTTAAAAAAAAGAAATCGAAAATTTTAAAAAAACTTTTAAAAAAATTTTGAAATAAAAACAACGATGACAATTTTTCAATTTTCCCAATTGGAGCATGAATTATTTTGGAGGTATTTTAAGCGATTAAATATTTTTCTTACTCAATGTGGTCATTGTTTGGGCAAATGGAAAATTCTACATATTGTTGATAAGGATGTGAATAGTGAAACCCGTACTCTTTTAGGATTTTGAGATTTTCATGGTGGAAATGTTGATGATGCATGGTAATTGCTTGAGTGGATTACTTGGGATTCATTTGAATTTGAGAAGGCCACTGTTATTTCTAGATGTTCAATTTTTGATCCTTGCGCATTGTATTCTAGATCTTATTATGCTCCTTTTTGGTGTGATTTGTGTAATTCTTCTGACTATACTACTAATTCGTATCCTTATTATGCATGCTATGGTCATCCTGACTTAGCATCACCTAGGGACAATACTAATGTTGTCCTATCCTTACATGATTCATCCTTTCCTTTAGCTCAGTGCACAGAGCTCGAGGTGGGTGAGCCTTTTGGGTTTGATGCTAGATTTGATTTTACTGATGCATGTTTTGAGTCAGAAGATATTTTTGATAAGGTGTATGATTTAGCTTAGACTCCTTTAGAGGGGTGTCGTTATGACTGTGTGCATGAGGAGTCTTCTAGCCTTTGTTTTAATTGTGCTTTCCCTATTCTACTTGATCCCCTATGTGTTCACAACCCTCTCCTTCCCCTGAGTATGACATTGTCGAGCCCATTGATAATTTTATGATTTGTAATGCTAATATTGATTTAGCTGAAAGGATAACGAGTTTAATGCGCTTCATAGGAATGATGATGATAATGCGTCCTCAGGTTACTTAAGAGAGGATGGTCCCTCCATTGACCCTTATTATGCATGCGTAGATGACCTACCTAGGAAAATCATGTGGACTACATTCTTTAATCATTCCTATGATTTTTCTATGGCCATTGATAAATTTAAGAAGACACCTATACTCTTTGGTGTGGTTTTCATTATTACCTCTTACCTTTTTTTTTTTTTTTTTTTTGAATGTGATCCTAGGAGTTTGATAAGCTCTTGCAGCTTTAATGGTGTCTGCTTTCATAACGCCAAGTTCTTGAAGATGTGATAGAGTGGCTCTGCTCCATGAGCCGCGCATTATTACGAGTCGCATAGCTTAGGTGCACTCTGCACCTAACCTAGTGAGATTGTTCTCTTTTGTTTTCCCTTTCCTTTCTTTTGCTTTCTTTCCTCTGAATAATAATGCTTTACCTAAGCATGAGGGAAGGGTAGTTTCTATATTTTCTATTTTAGTTTTAGTTTGCATTCTTGTTAGACCATATAATTTTAGGTTTCCTTTTTGTTTGCATTATAGTGTTGCATTTAGTTGCATTTTAGGTTTGTATATAGGAT
>JAKOGI010001102.1:0-12500 GCA_029747015.1 Carnegiea gigantea
TTTTACACTTGGATTTGTTATCGTCAAAACTAAATATAATAACACAACAAATTCCCCCCTTTTGATGATGACAAACCAAGTGACCATATTGACAAAAAATGAATGAATGCTGATAGGGATAAGTCAATGCTAAGGTCCACTCGTCAATAGGACTACTTCCCCTTTTGGCATCATTAAAAAGCATAAACAACATTATGAATGCAAGAAAAGAAGTAAATAGCAGAAGTTGCAAGAGGCAGTAATAAAGGGATATTGCATTAAAAACCTTACAAATGCCAAAAACGAAAGTAAGGAAGAAGGAGACTAGAGAACAGCCTAGACAATCAGGGAGCAGGGGGTGGTTGCGTTTGCAGAGGAGGGATGCTAGGGGCAAGAGTGGAGAGAAGTGCAAGCAATCTTCATGGCGTTTGGCCGAGAGAGCTCGTTCCTCAGCAAGAGCAGCCTTGACAGCTAAGAGCTCATCTTTGAGGCGAGCATTGTCCTCAGGAACAGCCTCAACCTTGACGGAAGGTTGTCCAGAAACAGGTGGTCGAGGTGGTCGACGACCCTGTTTAGAGACTGACCCTTCGCCAACCCCATAGCCACACCCTAGTAGGGTGTCAACGCTAATTTCATCAATGATTTGGGCCGGCACTCTTCGTGTGAGCACGATCCCAAAGTACTCAAGCACCCTTATCAACAAAAACCCATAGCCAAGATCATGTGCCCGGGTGGTGTTCGCAATTCGCTCTATATAGCGAATCATGATTGCAGGGAGGTTTACTGGTTCCTCCCGATCCAGTAGGTCCACCAGACATTGATCAAAGGCATCTGCTGAGTTTCGCCCTTGACCTCGCGGTATTATGTTCTTGATGGTGAACATAAACAGTAGTTGGTGTAGGGAGGTCATTTCATCCTTCTTAACCGAGAGGGGTGTTCTCAGGCCCTGTTTTTGACTAAGGCGTTTGGACACCTCTAAGAGCCTGGCTGTTTTCAGGGCCGTTTTGTCTTCCCTCACATACACAGCAAATCCACGAGAGGGGATGCCCAGAATATCACTCAGGGTGGCTTCATCAAAGAAAAAATGACACGCATTGACAGCACTTGTCACCACCCCATTTGTGACAGAGCAATTGGCATAGAATTCAGCCAACTCGGGCACAGAACACCCTTGCTGGGTGTTTGCAAACAACTCAAGCCAGCCTTGGGCTCGAAGCTTGGTCAAGAACACCCCTAGACCCTGTTCCTCGAAAAAGCTTACATTCACTACCTTCCCCCTGACGACATTGCGCTTCAGCAACTGCGCTTGTTTGTCAGACATAGGAGAGGGAGTGAACTGCTTTGGGCGTTTAAGGACAGGAACAGAGGTGGTAGTTTCTGGTAGGGGGGCTGTTCTGGGCTTTCGCTTGAGGGGTGTTTTGGCAGGAGAGGGCTTCACAGCAGGTTTATTGGTCGGTTTTGGAGGAGCTTGGTCTTCAGAGGACTCGGAAAACACCGGTGTCCCCTGTTTGAAGGTGGTGTTCTCAGAGTCAGAACTCGAGAACCCTTCAGAAGAAGAAGAAATCTCCTCGATGATAGGAGTAGAGGGTTTGGAGGTACGAGGAGCGGATTGAAAAGCGATTCTCGCAGACTTGCGAGAGGGCTTAGAGGATTGAGGAGAAGAGGGAGTTTGTGAGGGTTGAGACCTTGGTTGTGGCCTTGTTCTTGGCGTTCTACTACGCCTAGCCACGATTTTCACCCTCTTCCTTTTCTCTCCAGTTCGAGCGACCGGAGTGGGGGTTTCAGCCTCAGGGAGAGAATTCTTCTCGAGACTCTCCTCGGACGACTCATTCGACTTCCCTTGGAAGTCAACAGGCAGATCCTCCACAACCACACCTTCGACAGAGGCAGCCCCTGTTTCTGTCGCGGTGTCAGAGAAACAGGGCTCAAAATTAAACCCTTCAGGGGTTTCCAAGAATTGTTCTTGAGACCCCGACTTTGTTCCCTCTGACTCAACTGAAATGGGACAAGCAATTGCCCCTACGAGGAACACCAATTCCCTTCCACATTCAAAGGGAATATCATCCATCCCCATTCCCACTGATTTTAGAGACAAGCGATTCAGAAATTAGAAAGGCTTGTAAAGAATTGGGCGAGAAGGAGCAGGAATTGAGGAAGAAAGAACGAGGGCTTTTGATTGAAGAGTGTTGTTGGAAGCCATTGTTGCTAGAGGAGAGAGATTAGGGTTTAAGGAGTTTGCAGGATGTTCGGTTTTTGCTTGAGGGCAAGACAAACGATAGTACTCAGAGCAGGGCATAAAAAGAGAGAGAGAGAGAGAGAGAGAGCAGCCGAATCTTTGAGAAGATCTCTTGAATTGCAACGGGTAGGAGCAATAACATCTTGTGCCTTGGGAAGGAAAGCAAACACACCGAGCAACCAAGAGGCGTACCTGTTCTCTGTATTATGCCACCGAGCAACCAAGGGGCGTACCTGTTCTCTGTACTATGCCTGTTCTTTGCCGTCTGATTTGATTCGACTGAATGGCATTAAGATGGCTCCAGTACATCCCCTTATGCTGTACTAAGTAGATAAGAAAAAAATGCATGCAATACGGGCATATGCAATCACATCCGTTATTAATAAAATTTGCAAACAGGGGGAGAGAACAGGGTGTAAAGGTTGATCTTACCAAACCCAGTTCATGTTCTGGAAACAGGTATCTCAGGGTGTTCTCACCAACCCTAGTTCCAGTCTATTTCTCTCAAAAAGGTCTCTAGCTAGTCCCTTAGTGAATATATCAGCAATCTGACTTTCCGTTGAGCAAAAATTCATAGAGATTAAACCCTTTTCAACATTATCTCTCAAGAAATGATGTCGAATGTCAATATGCTTTGTTCTTTTATGTTGACATGGATTTTTGGCAATATTAATTGCACTTGTGTTATCACAAAAAATAGGAATGCATCCAATGTCAACACAAAAGTCCTTAAGCTGTTGCCTTATCCACAACAGTTGAGCACAACATGAAGCTGCTGCAACATATTCAGCTTTTGCTGTGGACATGGCAACTGAATGTTGCTTCTTGGTAGCCCAAGATACCAAACAAGGTCCAAGAAAGTGAGCCATACCTGAGGTACTCTTTCTATCAACTAGGAATCCAGCATAGTCAGCGTCAGCATATCCAACAAGATCAAAATTGCAACCTTTAAGATACCATAAAGCTAAATTGGGTGTATGTTTCAAATACCTTAGTATCCGTTTAACAGCCTTAAGATGAGTTTCCTTAGGGTTAGACTGAAAACGGGCACATAAACCAACACTAAAACAATATCAGGTCTACTAGCGGTTAGGTATAAGAGTGACCCAATCATACCCCTATAGAGTTTCTCCTCAACTGAGGGACTCCCATCATCCATAACCAACTTGGTTGAAGGAGAAATAGGAGTGTCTATGGGTTTGGCCGACTCCATCCCAAAACGCTTAAGTAATTCCTTGATATACTTTTGCTGATGGATCATGGTGTCGTTTGGAGTTTCCTTGATTTGTAAGCCCAAGAAAAAATTAAGCTCACCCATCATGCTCATCTCAAACTCACTCCTCATCATATTTGAAAATTCATTGCATAGATCATGATGATTTGCACCAAATATGATGTGATCAACATATATTTGGACAATCAAAAAATGTTCCCCCTTAGATTTTAGAAACAAGGTATTGTCTACCTTGCCTCTTCTAAAATCATTTTCAAGTAAAAAACTTGACAACCGTTCATACCAAGCTCTTGGAGCTTGTTTTAAACCATAAAGTGCCTTGTCAAGTTTAAAAACATGATTTGGAAAATCACCATTTTCAAAACCAGGGGGTTGTTTGACATACACCTCTTCTTTAAGGTATCCGTTTAGGAATGCACTTTTAACATCCATTTGATATAGCTTGATTTCCATATGAGCTGCAAAGGCTATTAAAATTCGAATAGCCTCAATTCTAGCAACTGGTGCAAAGGTTTCTTCGTAATCGATCCCTTCTTCTTGATTGTATCCTTGTACAACCAGCCGTGCCTTGTTCCTGGTGACTGTTCCTGACTCATCCAGTTTGTTTCGGAACACCCACTTGGTTCCAATGATTGTTCTCTCTGCAGGTTTAGGTACAAGGTGCCATACCTTGTTTCTTTCAAATTGATGAAGCTCTTCTTGCATAGCCGTGATCCAATCTGAATCTGCAAGAGCTTCATTCACACTTTTTGGCTCAATGTTAGAAAGAAAAGCATAGAAAGCACAAAAATTCTTTAGTTTAGATCTAGTTTGCACTCCAGTATTAATATCTGATAAGATTTGATCAAGAGGATGCGAACTATGGTGCTTCCATGGTCGTGGAGTAAGAGGATCCACAGACACATGCCCTGTTCTAACTGAAATGTGTGTAGGATCAGGCTCAAGAACACCTCCTGATCCTGTTTCTGCACCTGCTTGTAACCTTATTCCTGAAGAACATGGTTCCGAACAGGGTTCAGCGGTGTTTTCCCCTGTTTGGTGTTCACCTTGCCTGCTGTTCTGAGGAACACCTTCAGGAGTTGTTTTCTCCATGGTGTTCTTACCTCGTTTATCTTGGAGCAACACTTCTTTTCGAACAAGACCTAATTCAAGTTCATCTTCCTGTGCATCATTCTCACTCAACACGTTAGATTCATCAAAAAGTACATGCACAATTTCCTCAACACACAAGGTTCTTTTGTTAAAGACTTTGTATGCCTTGCTGTAAGAAGAATAGCCAAGAAGTATTGCCTCATCACTTCTTGGATCAAACTTTCCTAAGGCATCCTTCCCATTATTATGCACAAAACATTTACAACCAAATGTCCTTAGGTGCGTAATATTGGGTTTTCTGCCTTTGAAAAGTTCATAAGGAGTTTTATTCAACATAGGTCTGATCATGCATCTATTTATAATGTAACATGAGGTGTTCAATGCTTCTGCCCAGAAATACCTAGGAAGACCACTGGCAATAAGCATTGTTCTGGTCATGTCTTCCAGGGTGCGATTTTTGCGCTCAACCACCCCATTTTGTTGGGGTGATCTTGGGGCTAAGAAGTTATGATCAACACCATGTTCATTACAATAGTTAATAAAACTTGCATTTTCAAACTCAGTTCCATGATCAGATCTTAAGCTGATTAAGGAGTGTCCTACTCTCTTTTCAACCTTTTTGAGAAAGGCAATAAAATTCTCAAAGGTTTCATCCTTGGATGCCAAAAACAAGGTCCAAGTAAATCGAGAGTAATCATCCACTACCACAAGCACATACTTTTTCCCACCTCTACTAGTTATCCTCATGGGACCACACAAATCAATGTGTAATAATTCTAGAGGTCGAGTAGTGCTTACACACCTTTTCGATTTAAAAGAAGATCTGACTTGTTTGCCTTTTGCACAAGCTTCACATACCTTGTCATCATTAAATTTGATGGAAGGTAGTCCAACAACCAAATCTTTGGAAACAAGTTTGTTTAACAAAGATAGGCTTGCATGACCTAGTCTCTTGTGCCATAACATTATATCATCATTTAATGCATTTAAACAAGTCAGATTATTTTGGGGAAGAGTGGAAATACAAACTTTATAAACATTTTGACATCGCTTCCCCCTCAACACAACATCTCCTGTGTCGTCATTTACAACCAAGCAACGTGTTCGTGAAAACACCACTAGGTTGTTCTAGTCGCACAGTGGGGACACACTTAGCAAATTGTGCTTTAAACCATCAACCAAGTGCACATTATCAATTGAGTGGGAGAGAGTTTTACCAATATTACCTATACCGACAATTGTCCCAGACTTGCAGTTTCCAAATGCTACACTCCCACCATTCAAAGTTGTAAGTGAGAGAAAATTTGATCTTTCTCCAGTAATGTGTCGCGAACACCCACTATCAACATACCACAGCTGCCTGTTTTCAAGGTTGTTTTCTGATCTGTTTGACAGGGTGTTTCTTACCCTGTTTGCTGGGTTGTTTGTGGGATTGTTCTCTCTCACTTTAGCCTGCAAAACAAATCACGGGTTAGTTTTGGGAACCCAGATCCACTTGGGTCCCATTCTTTTAGACATGTAAAGCTCATCTTTTCTAATCCAGATTTGTTTCACATACCTTTCATTCTTTTCATTGGCATGTTTTCTTAAAGGACAAGAATATCGATAGTGACCAGTTTTACCACAATGAAAGCAAACAATGTTTTCAGGTAATCCCACATACTTTCTATGAATTGGGTAAACTATTCGTTTAGGCTTATACCCAAGTCCCTTTCTGTTTCGACTGTGGTGAGCGTTTAACCAAGCAAGGGCCTATGAAGATTTGTTCCAGCATTTGTTTGTGCTAAGCTCGGTTTCCAGTTTTTCTTTATTAGCATGCAAACCCTTGTTCTCTTTGAGCAGGGACTCAACCATTCCTTCCACCTCAAAGAGTTTTTCCTCTATTCGAGAGTAATCTCCTTCTTTTATAAAGAGGTTTTCTTTGAGTATATTAACATTTTCATGTAAACCGAGTTTTTCATTTTTAAGAATTTCATTTTCAAGCTCTAGGTCACGAACTTCTCTTTTTAGATCAGCACATGTGTCTATCAAATTATATAGAAGTTCTTCTAAAGTGGCTTTGTTAAGACCATGTACCTTGTTCTTGAGATCTGAGAAGCTAATTGTTGATTCATCATCTGAATCTGAATCACTTTGTGCCATAAGTGCTACGACTCCTTTTTCAGCTTCAGATTCTCCTTCATCCTCAGAGGAATCTCCCCAAGCAGCCAGCATAGCTTTCGAGAATCGCCTGCCCAGATTGTTTATAGGGTGTTTTCGACCCTGTTTTCGAGGGTGTTCAGGCATTTGATCTTCTCGAAGCAGAGGGCAATTCTTGACTAAGTGATCTGGTTTGCCGCACTTGAAACACCCTGTGAGCTGTTCTTTGGAGGTGTTTCTGGACTTGCTGAAGTCTTTTCTTTTGTTGTTTTCCTTGACCTTTTTGAAGAATTTCTTGAATTTTCTGGACATTAGGGCCATTTCTTCATCTTCAAGGTCAGAGTCAGTGTCCTCATGTGCTTTCAAGGCAAGCCCACGATCCTTCTTTTGCTCCTCTCTTTGCTGTGAGTTCTTTCGGAGTTCATAGGTCTGGAGATTACCAATCAACTCGTCGAGGGTGATCTTGTTCATGTCTTTAACCTCTTGGATGGCTGTTACTTTGGCCTCCCACGTACGAGGTAAAATTCTGAGGATTTTCCTCACCAACTCTTCAATGGTGAAAGATCTTCCCAGGGATTTTAACTCGTTCGTGATGTGGGTGAACCGTGTATACATGTCCATCACAGTTTCATGATCACCCATATCAAACAACTCATATTGTCGCATAAGTAGCTCAATTCTAGATTGTTTAACTTGACTCGTACCTTCATGAGCAACTTGCAGAGCATTCCAGATAGCTTGGGCTGATTCACACTCAGAGATGCGAGTGTATTCATCGGGTCCTAGGCCAAAATATAGAAGCTTTTTGGCTTTGGCATTTTTCTCCATTTTCTTGTAGTCCTCGGTATCAAATTCTATGGATTCCTTGGGAACCTTCTTACCATCTTCAAGCACCTTGGTGGGAACAAGAGGCCCGTTCTTGATGAGCATCCATAATTCATAATCTTCTGCCTGAATATAGTTCTCCATCCTATTCTTCCACCAACTATAATGTTGGCCGTTGAAATAGGGTGGACGAGTAATGGATTGCCCTTCAAGAATTCCTTGTGGGGTACTCATCTTCAGAATCTCTCAAGGTGTTAACCTTTTGTAAGAGAACCCGCTCTGATACCACTTGTTGAGTTCGTGAGTATCCAACCACAAGAGGGGGTGAATTGTGGTATCTGATTTTCGCGTTGTAGATAACAAACACCCTCACAGAGGTTGTTCTCAAGTGACAAACACCCTGATAGCTTGTTTGCACGGGGTGTTCTCAAATATTGCAGAGGCGAAAATCACCAAGATAGATGCGGAAAATAAAGCACACACAATTTTTACGTGGAAAACACCTCTAGCCCAACTGAGGTGTGAAAAACCACGACCTACCTCGTGTAGGATTTAACCACTTTCACTAACGGGCTTCACACGTTACAAATGTAACACACCTTGTTACAATTTGCAACCACGTAACCTTCTTCCCAAAGACAGGTTACACCACGTCCAACCTTCGCAAGATTAGACACGTCCAAGTCCACACGACTAGGACACACTCACTCACTTTTCTGATCAAGATCAGGGTTACAAACACCTTACAGGGGGTGCTTCTCACTAAGCAGATGTAAGGTACAATGAAGATCCTATTATGCCAATGGTATGAAAACTCAAAATCAAACACAGCTTGTCACGGTTTGCTTTTCAGAATGAAGCTCAAGAATCTTTGAGTGTAAACCGAGTTTTCTGATTTTCCTGGATTTTTCAAAAGGCTGTGTTTATGCAAATTCAAACCGAGTTTTCTATCTCTCTGTTTTTCGAGTGTTTTGAATATTTGTATATATCTGTCTGTGTGTATGTGCTGGGAGAGAAAAAGCTGAGGCTTTTAAACAAAAAAACCAACGGTCATAAACCACAGAATCAGCTAAGTATGGAAATTGTTTTGCAAAATTATCCAACGGCTAATGATTAATTTATCCCAAAATATAAGGGATTTTGTTATCTTAAAAGATAACCCTTATCTTCCCATAACCGTGAAGAGGTTTAAAGAGATTTTCAGCTTTTACCAAATCCGAAAATATAGTCAAAGGAAATTTTTTCCTTTAAGTTTTGGCAAATCTCCAAAACTTATTTTCGAAATTCTCCCAAAATATTTTCAGGAAATATCCTTTCCAGAGAAATAGTAGTTTTGAAATTCAAGGAAAGTATTCTAGAGAACTTGGCCAACCAAAATGAATTTTTCAAAAATAATCGGGTATGGCCACTGCAGTTCAGAAACACCCTAGGCACACTGTTCGCAGGGTTGTTCGCAACTGGTGTTCTGAAGCACTTAGCGCAAGTACCGATTCAAGAAGTGTTTAAAAATGATATTTTCAATATTGGCATATTAACAAGAGTCTAATTAAATAAAACCTATATACCCAAGACTTCTTGTTTTGAACCAGTCATCTTGTCCGAGATTTGTAGAGCTGCTGTGAACACCAAGGCCACCTTGTTTGCTGGGGTTGTTCTTTGCATTGCTAGAGTTCAGGAACACGCTTTACAATCAACTGTCGAGTTGGTGTTCTTGACTTAATATAGAATCACCAAGTAAAACCTGTCTAGAAGACATTCTCACATGTAGCAAACCAGTTAATACAATAAAGATCACAAACACCAGTTAGGCCTGTTTGGAGATCGTGTTCGGAGCAACATTACTTGGACAGATTTTTACACTTGGATTTGTTATCATCAAAACTAAATATAATAACACAACACAATCCTTAGTTTTATGCACAATTTTGGGAGCTAACCCCCCAATTATGGTAATTGAGGTTTTTATCAAACGAATTTAGAGATCATATGAAATTGATAGAGTGGTTTTAGCCCGTAGAGGGCTCTATATGGTCAGGTTCCAAACACAAGCAGACAAATATGCAATAACACAGAGGGGTGTCTACTATTTTGATGTAAAGCCCTTTATTGTAAAAGCCTAGAATGCAGAGATGAATATCAACACGGAGAATATCACTTCCTTACCTATCTAGGTGCAATTCACAGACTTGGATGTCAAGTATTGGAGTTTGGGCAGTTTAAGCAAACTAGAGAGTGTCTTAGGTATGCCTATCAAAACTGATAAGTATACCAAAGAGAAAACCATGATTCAATTTGCTCGTATATTAATAGAAATTCCTTTATCAGGAGGCTTCCCAAACTACTTAGAATTCATAAATGATATGGAATTAGTAGTGAGACACACAGTTAAACATGAGTGGCAGCCAACAAAGTGTGATTACGGTCAAATATATGGACACTCCCTACAGGAATGCAGGAAACGCAACAAAACAAGGATAGAATGGAGAGTGGTGGAAAAGAGACAGGAAGCCATCCCAGTAGACAGCCCACAAGAGCAACAGACACAAAGTAATTTGAAGTTTATAAGGGTGCCCAGCAAGTACACAGCAAGAACACCCATGAATCCTGACTCAGTGGAACAACCTACTACACTCAACCATTTTCAGGCATTAATTGAGAATGAGCGGAATGAAATGGATCAACTAACGATGGATAAGAGCCCCCCAAATGGATACCCTTGTAGCTTGTAATGTAAAAGGCCTTAATTGGCTAAATAAGCAAGAAGATGTAAGCTACTTCTTGCAGAATAATAAGATAGGTTTTGTTGGACTTTTAGAAACAAAAATCAAATCTGGCAACATGGAAAAGATAGCCAACAGAATGTTAAGAAATTGGCATTGGCAACACAATGCAGTTTTTAGAGGGAAGGGGAGAATCTTACAAGCTTAGAAACCAAATCATTACTCAGTTGATGTTTTGGAAAAAAACAGGCTAGTTTATTCACAATAGGGTTGTACAGCTATCAACCCAATGCACATTTTACATAACAATGGTACATGGCCACAATACACATGACATGAAAAAGCACCTATGGGCTGACATGCAAAAACTAGCCATGCAAACAGGAGATACAACATGGTGTTTGTTGTGGGATTTTAATGCAATTTTATCAAATGAAGATAGAATAGGAGGGACTGCAGTTCCAAACTCTGAAGTCAAAGATTTTGCCCAATGCATAGAAGATTGTGAGCGCACTGAGTTGAGAACAACGGGGTCTTACTATATATGGACCAACAAAACAGCTTGGTCAAGGTTGGATAGAATATTCATAAATCAAGCTTGGTATGGCATTTGATTTCACACAAGCTATGTACAAGTCAAGTGGTTTATTAGACCATACCCTGCTCCTAATATGCTTTCCTCACAATCCAAGGCCAAAGTCAGAGTTTCAATTCTATGATATATGGTGCATTGATGCCCTTTTCCCTGGGATAATTAAAAATCATTATAGGATGGTGCAGAAGGGGAGCAAACTCTCCCAATTAAAGAATATCCTTCTCCATCTTAGGCCATCACTGAGGAACCTCAACAAAGACAAATATCATGACCTTCATGCACAGTAAGGAATTACAAAAGAAAAGCTGGAGTTATTACAGAATCAACTGTCTACCAACCCATACAATCAGGACTTGATACAGTAAGAAGGGAACTGCATAGACCATTACATAAGAGTTTTGTCTTTAATGTTCTCCTTCATCAAACAATAATGTAAAGTAGATTGGATTAAGTATGGTGACGATTGTACGAGGTACTTCTTTGCCAAAGTTAACCAAAGAAAGCTAGCTACATATGTCTATACCATTTAGGAGCAAAATGGTGCATCCATTGACGGCTTTGAGGCAATAGCACATGAGATGCTCTCATTTTACAAAGCTTTACTAGGAAAACAGCAAATCAATAAAGAGCACATTGAGCTTGAAATTATATCATTAGGCCCCAGTCTTTTAATGGCCCAGCAACTACAGCTCATAACTCCATTTTCAGCTCAAGACATCAAAGAAGCCCTTTTTCAATTCCTAATATCAAATCCCTAGGGCCTGATGGTCATAATAGTAGATTCTATAAAGCCACATGGGGGAAGATAGGTCCATTGGTATGTGAAGCAGCTCAAGAATTCTTTTCAACATGTAAAATGCCAAAATTCTTTACTGCAACCAAACTGATAGTACTGCCTAAGGTTAGCCACCCACAGAATACCTCACAATTCAGGCCTATATCCTGTTGTAATGTAATCTACAAATGCATTACAAAGCTTCTCCGCAAAAGACTAAAACAAGTCCTGCCTCATCTAGTAAGCTCAGGCCAGGGTATATTCATTAAACAGAGGGAGTTGCTACACAATGTGCTTATTAGCCAAGATCTAGCCAGGGGTCACACCAGACAGCATATTTCAACCCGGTGTATTTTGAAGATAGATCTGTAAAAAGCCTTTGATTCAATCACATGGGAATTTTTCAAGATCTTCTGACCCAACTGAAATTCCCCACTTAATTTCAAGCTTGGGTCATGGCATGTGCAACCTCAGTCACTTACCAGTTGAATATGAATGGGCAAAAGTATGATAGGTTTGAGGGAGGGAGAGGACTGAGATAGGGTGACCCTCTCTCCCTCCTCCGCTTTGTTTTATCAATGGAATATTTATCTAGACTACTCCAGAAAGCAACCACTTTGCTAGCATTATATTATCACCCACATTGCAAAAAGTTAGGGCTATGTCACCTAATGTTTGCAGATGACCTCATTGTGTTTTGTAAAGCTGACCCAGACACACTAGATATATTGGTTCAAACCATGGGGAAATTTTCCAAAAGCTTAGGGCTGAAAGCAAACATCTCAAAGTCAAGCATGATCCTAGGAGGATATACACAACAGCTCAAAGAGAGATGCTTAGGGATAACAGGCTTCAAAAAAGATAAGCTGCACCTTACTTACCTAGGGGTGCCTACAACAGCAAGC
>JAKOGI010001102.1:17500-120000 GCA_029747015.1 Carnegiea gigantea
CTTTTCGGAGATAGCCCAAAGATGCTTGGTTTTAAACACTTTATTCCATACTTCAGTTTCTTGAAAGCCAAGTCAACAACATTTTGGCAATACATACTTTCTGCCAGGCAATCAATGGAACCCTACTTTTAAGTTATGTGTGTTCCCTAGCTCTAGAGGAAGCACTTACAAATTTACATAACATGTTTTAGGACAACTTGCAGATTGATCAAACTATTCAGGAAAAATTAACTAGGACCACCCTGATGAGCATAAGAGGTCCATGGGATTCCAAAATTTGATTTTTTCTATGTTATTTGTCCACTAATAACTGAGAATAACATGCTCCACTCCTAGAAGCTGTAATGGTTACCTTGATGTATTTCATTAGGAGGCATCCTACATTGAGCCCCATCAGCTTTAATAATTTCCTCGACGATTAAATCAGTCATCCCTCCCAAAATAGATGAAAGAATTTACCTCATCTATATTCAGAATAGATGTGTAGAAGAAGACTTTAAATACTCTTTTTAGGTGGAGAATAAAAGGGATATCAAGCTTGGAAAGGACCACAAGAAAATTGGCAAATGAAAAAGATGGCTTAGTCTTATTTCTAAGTGACACTCAACGGTGAAATGGAATCACCTTGCAAAAGCCCTTTCCCTCCTTAAAAATATCCATATGTACCATCATTAATATAGATTGAAAATGAAGTACTTGTCACATAGCTCATAATCCACTTTTTTAATAATTTTGACTAGCAAATTTACAAGATCTTTTTACAAAATTCAAAGAAAGATTCAGACAAAGAGATTGAGACTCAATCATCCTATTGGAGTTGTTCAGGCACCTTCTTCAACAAAACACGCCAATTGAATGATTCAAAAAAGATTTTGTTTTGTATGTGGTGTCCTTAGTAATTTTATACCAATAAAAATGGAACCATGGACATTGGTATCTTGAAGTCTCTCCAAGAAGATGATGAGATAAATGATTATGATTAGAGTGGCTTTAATATAGAGTTTTAAAAAATCCACATGTACTTGGCAAGATAATGAATCAAGAGCTAAAATGGTGCCCGAGAGTTAGAGGGAACAATTATTACATGGGCCCAATTTTATTCCTAATGACAATATTCAAATTAAATTTCATTAAAAAATTGAATTTGCTTTGTAAAAAAAGTTGAATATTTCCTTATTTCTTGAAATCACAAAAATGTACCTTCACAGATTACTGTGTCTTATAAAGACTGTTAGTAGAGATATATCAACCATCAAAGGTTGGACAACCAAACTTGTTAAAGAAAGGCAAAATTAGAAACAACAACAGCATCAGACATTGGGCATATTGAACACCTCATGATTGAGATGTCTAGTCCAACTGCAAATAGAGGACAAGGCCAACCAACAATTCAAAGTCAAAAGGAATCAAGCCATGAAAATGAGCAAATGACACATTAGGTTTCTTATTTTGAGTTTTTATCTATTTCATACGTTCTTAAATATACACTTCAAGTGTTTTCTTCCATGTTTAGTTTCCAAAAAAGCCACAGTGTTAGCTTGATTGTTAGTACCATTGTTACTTTCTTGGCTAAAAGTAATAAATTTTTTTCCAATGTTTGCTAAGAAAGGAGCCATTAGAGAATCTGATGGAGATAAACATGAACATTGCTAAGAACCTAAAAAGTAATATCCAGCAGTATACATGGCAAAGATGTTTTCCCCAACTATAAGCCACTTTTGAAGGTGATTTAAGTAATAGGGACGACGATGAATCCAATTTGAAAGAAGAAAACAAACTTTACTCAAAGCACCAACAGCAATAAAAGATCTTCCCTATAAGCATAACTCTCACCAACCTCATAGATCGCATATCCTACTCTACGTGTTTAGAGATGTGAAGATGATCACTATTATAGCAATCTTAAATTATAGCTTGCCTTTAAGCAATAGAAGAAGTGCAAATTTTATACCAAGACAAGAAAATGTTTCAAGTTTTTCATCAACAACCAAACTGACAAATGTTTGTACGTTCCAAACCACTAATCTGACATTTGTTGGCCCATTATTCATCCTCGGTGTAGGTGAAATTCTAAAACTTATATCAGAATGGGTATTTGAACATCTACTTCAATATGAAAATCATTTTGACCCAATACCAATCAAGCAATTTAACGCAAAGCAGAATTAGAAATCACTACGTCAAGATTGTAAATAGAACAAATGGACAGATTATGTGAATTGGTGGCATTGCTAATTGAATGAAATCTAGAACCTCTTGTAATGAACATCGTAGATGTGAGTGAAGAAATCACGAGCATTGAACACATAGAAAAAAGGTGAGGAGGGAACTTACCTAGCAAGAAGACCAAGATGTATAATTATAGTGCCACGTGCATTGTCTTCGCCATGTTCATCTAAGGCAATTAGAAATCCTCAATTTGAAAACTCATTACAAGTGAGAGGGAGATAACAAAATCTAATCTTTACCCCAATTGAAGATGAAAATAAGGTCTAAGATGTCAATTAAAAAAAAGAATTGTCCAAACAAATAAATCTTAATATTTTAAATTCATTTTTTGGGAAACACCTTCCCTCTTATTGATACAGAGCAAGAACCCAAATCAACCCCTAAGTTGATTAGGTTCATAGCTTACTTGTTAATGGCGGATTATGTCAAATAAAGTTTTGGCACAAGCTGTCTAGAAATTTTAAATTTCATAGGTCAATTATGAGCTACTTTTTGGATGATCAAATAAGCTGCCAAAAATTAGTGTTTTGGTGATGGTTGGATGACCTCAAATGTCTATTTTCAAACAAGCTATAGAATGCCTTCAAATTCTAAGTATTAAGGGACTTATTGAGCTTAAATCGAGCAAGGGATGGTGCTGGTTAGGATATACACGGTTCTGATTTAGAGTTTAATTGGGCCAAAAATAGATGATTGAGGGGTTACTATTTCACAGGAAGTTGGTGGATGCCTTCAGAAAATTTACCATTAAATATCTTCCCCAAATTCCTCTATATAGAATAGTGTAGATGCTACTAATCAAGTACAAGTGCAACAACATTTCCAACATTGCATTTTGAACAACTCATCACTAGCCTAGAAGTATCTAATTTCAATATGCTTAACTTGTTGTCTAAGTGTATTAGTTAGAGTGGAAGCTTGAATGCTATTACTTCACACCAACCCCCTAGGTGTTTAATTTCTATTAGCTTATTTTTGAGGCTTGGAGAAGAGGCTAGTAATTCTTGTGGCTATAAAGTAGCCTCTTCTATTCACTTAGAAGATAGATCTTTTAGATGAAATGATGGATGAAATTGAAATGAAGCTTCTGGCTTATCTCTTTCACTAGAAATCTCTTTTCTTCACCTCTTGCTTTAGGAGTGGTGATTGGAGTCATAGCTTTATCTTGATCTTTGGTGGCTAGGCCTTTATGAGATTAAGTGGTGCTATGTTAGTTGATGTGGTGGTTTGCATTTAGAATGAACATATCCCCCTGATTTCTTTTCTTTGCCACACAAAATACCCAAAAATACAAAATTTAGCTTTTTTTTAATTTTAATTATCTTAGATTAAATCTTGGGGCTTGGTTCAATCCGCTTCAATTGGTATCAAAGCAGAAAGTTGCATCATGTTGCGTAAGCATCAAAACCTTCAATGCTTGTGTTGATTTGTGTCTACCATTTTCTTTAGTACTTTCACCTTTAGATCTTACGGTTTAAATTGCTTCATTTAGTCTATAAAGAACCCCAAAATAGCCCAAACACAATCCCTAACCCAAACACAGCTCTAAACTGTACAGTAAAATCCAAAAACCATCAAAGAAACAAAATTAGAAATTTCGCACTGCCACCCTATGCCACTTAGCACACCAGTGCCAAAGCCTTACATTTTGGAATTTTGACCCAAAAATTTAGCATGACCACCCCATGCCACCTAGTATGTCGGTGCCTCATTCTATCCTCTATTTTCTTAGTCATGCTACCCTAACCTCAGCCATGCCACCCTAACCTCAGCCATGCCACCTTCTTCTAACCATTCTATACTCGTTTCATCCTACTTTCATCTAGATCATAGAAGATATTACCATACTTGATCTTCAATATCAAGTGACAGGGCTCTCAAGTCAAATAGCAGAAGTGAAAGAGGGTATGAAAGAATCCCTTTGTTTTGAAGGTAGTTTGGACCCAAACTACTAATTGAGATGGATTCAACCCCGTTAAAGTTACCCTAAGGCAAGAGGTTATTTGAATGGAGAGGGTTTTGTTATTGCCACCCAAAAACTTCAAGGTGTTGCCCTTTATTGGTTTAGATGTCATAGGAGGGAGAGAGTTTTTTAAGGTAAACCCAGAATCAAGGCTTAGAGTTCACACAAATCATATATAGATGTGAGATTCTACTAAGATCTGTTCTTTGATGAAGAACTCATGATGAAAGATCTATTATTGCTCAAGAAGTGATCAAAGTCCAACAAGGATATGAGCTCACTTTGGTTTTTGAAGAGAAAAGGGAAAATGAAAGCTTGGACATAGATAAGAGCTCCCTTAAAGCTTCCATTCACATGGATTCTGCACTAGTCCATCCCCTTGAAGAAACTATGAAGGTTCAAGTTCAAGTCCAAGAAGAAGAGGAGCATACCATGGGACAAGAAGAGGTCAAGCAAGAAAATGAGATCCTTTTGGATCTTAAAGAGGAAGAAGTCAAATCAAAACCCAAGTTGGTAGTTATGCTACCTATTGTCCCTTAATCTCACTGTTATAGTATCCGTTGTCACAATTTGGGAATTGAGGTAAACAACACTAAACGAGTACTATTTTCATTCACAATGAGCAAGTTCAGAAATGAGGTTTTATATGAGATGTTACCTTTGAGTGCTTGTGAAACTTGACTTGATGGATCATGGCTGTTTGATGGCTATGTAAGGACATGATTCCCACCAACACCAAGGGCAAGCAATAGCAATTTCTTCTTTATCCCTACCTAACAAATGCAAACCAAGGGATGGTTGTGAGAAAAAGCCACTAGAAAAGTGAAATACATTATAAGAGAAGCATTAGTAAGAGCAATCCACTAATTACCTTACTCTTGGTTGAACTAAACACAAGGAAGGAAGTGAAACCTCTATGTCCCTTGCATTAATCAACCTTGAATGAATTTGAGAATCTTCTTCCATTCTCTATTATCTAATTTTGAGATGAAGCCTCTCATGGTGTATTGGCCTTTCATAATTGTCATGTACTTCTTAAAAGTGAACCTTCACAAATCAAGCTTATGAACGATGAGGAAATCTTTTTTGAGATAAGTTGTGATGAGTATATTAAAATTTTTAATAGGCTTTTGAATATTAGAATGATTGTTTACTCTATTGGAGTATCCCCTATAGCTTTTAACAACTCCTATATGTTCAAGAAGGGTGGCACTCTTAGCATAATGAGTTTCCTAAAACTTAAAGTGTGTAATAAGTTATCAAGATCTGTGTCCCTAGGAATAAGGATTTAGGGGCGCATTCTTTTGAAAAAAGGGAGTTTGATGTGGATCCAAAACCCAAAGCTCACCCTAATTTGATTAGTTTCATGAATCACTTATAGTGGATTATGTCAAATAAAGCTTCTAGTGCAAGCTGTCCAAAACATTCTAGTTTTATAGGTCAACTTGAACTGCTTTTTAGGTGATCAAATAACATCCAACATTAGTGCTTTAGCTGTAATTAGAAAGCCCTGGATGTCTATTTTCTAAGAAGCTATAGAACTCCATCAAATTCCAAGTATAGGGAAACTTATGGAGCTTAAACCAAGCAAGGGTAGGTGCAAGTTAGGATATGCACAGTTTTAATTAAGAGTTTCATTGGACTATCAAATCAATGATTAAGTAGTTAATATTTTATATGAAGTTAATGGACACCTTCAAGAAATTTATCATTAAATATCTTCCCAAAATTCCTCCATATGTGATAATGGATGATGCCACCAACAAAGTACAAGTGCAACAACATTTCTAGCCTTGCATTTTAGACAACTCAGATTAGCCCAGAAGCTTTTAATTTCAATATGCTTCAATTGTTATCCAGATGTTATTTGTTAGAGTGGATTCTCGAATCCTATTTGTCCTTGCAACCCCTAGGTATGTAATAGCCCAATCCTAAAATTATTTAATTATGTTTATTTATTTAATTACCTCATGTTCATGATTTTTTTTCATAATTATTTATCGTATTATTCATCCCGGCGGGGAAAAATTTATTTGGGCCCCCACTTGGCAATTCAGATTTTATTTGTTTATTCAATTGATTAACGAAAACTTTGGAAGAATTGATAGTAGGCCTAATAAGTTTAATCTAAGTAATTTATTTTGCTTTCGGTAACATTACAAAACTTTAATTTTAAGTTTCGTAAAAACGTTCTTGTTACGAAGCGCTTTATTCTCGAACCTAACTTACATCAGCCAGTTTGAAGCCCAATAAATTGTCTATTAATCTAACTAATTATCACAGTTAAACTTAACATGGTTAGGTAAAAAAAGGTGGCTTTACTAGATAAAAACTCAACCAAATGAGTTGATTAGTCAAAACACACACAACTTAATCCAAAGCTTCACTTTCTCTCTCCTCTCTCTCTTCACTCACAACAGCAGCACAGCGGCAGGTCCTGGTTGATTCCGGCCAGTTTTTCGACTAGCCCCAGTGATTTCCAATCCCTCAACATTCTAGTACCTCAAGCTACCATCCTCCATCATCAAAACCACTAAACCTCATCTCCATCTCTACGTATTTACAATCAAAATGAATAATCTTGAAACTTGATTTTGTTGGTTTTGCTTTTATTTTAGTTTTGATTCTTGTTTTGATGTTTATGATCTTTGATCATGATATTTTGATAAGAAATAAGAGTTATTTTGATGTTGATCATGGTGGAGTTGAGGTTGGATCATGCTAGCGTTAGGGTTGATATTAATCATGCAAGCTCAATGTTAAAGTGTTGGATTTTTATTGTTTTATCTTTAGTTTGGTCATCTTCTAATCTATTGGTATTTATTATGATATTTTTGGCGATTTCAAATGAGTTAGAGATAGTCCAAGTTGGCCAAGAACTAGGGTTTTGGCAAGTAAAGAAAGGTTTGGATTAAACTAACTTTAAGCTTGGTTTATGTGTGCATTAGATTGAAAAATTGATCTTTATTGGATATGATTATGAAGTGAATTTGAGTGTGGTGATTTTGTATGATGTTGGGATGGACCAAAGTTTGTTTACATGCTTTTAAGAATGGTTTAAGTTGAGAATTTGTGTAAAAAGGAGAGGGAAAAATCAAAACAGTGAGGCTGAAAATTTCGGGAAACCAGGGCAGAGTTCACGATTAAACTGGTAATTATTAGCCCATTGCAAAATTATAATTTTTGGTGGGTAGATATATCAGTGTCTTAGGTTTCAAATGCCTCTTGAATCGCCTTAATCCGAGATCTTTGGAAAAAGTTATGGTCATTTTACCAAAACTGCACAGAATGGATCAAAACTGGCATGCTTGTATTCTAACCTCATTTTGGGAATCCTATTGTGGGAATCAAACTTGGTGTTCTAAATGAAAGATTTTTGGGAGTTCCTAAGCTTTCTATATTAGGGTTTTAATTCTCAATCAGAGGTTAAATGATTAAGTTATGAGTCATTCTTTCTAAGCCTCTGTTATGCTTTTACTTTCTTCTACTAAATTATTAGCTATAAAATAAATGTTTTTGCTAACTGTATGTTCCAACAACAATAATTTTGTATAGAATCAAGGCTTAATCTATCATTCCTTCCACTTTTGTGCATAATATTATTCAGTGAACTTACATTTAAAAATTCCAAGTACGTTCATTGTCTGTATCTTTAGAAATCGGCACTTATTTATCAAAGTTGTAATGTTTTGGTAAGTACATCAATGAATCAGTTTAATCAGTGATTTATCACATAATTAGCGACCCCATCAGTTATTAGTTATAGGGCATAGCCTTTTAGTCGCTCGCGTGGCTTCAGGCCAGGTCCCGATCGGCTTGGCAGGTATACACCTATCTTCAGATCGTAACAGTTACCAGGGGTTCACTATCAGATAATAATTAACAACGTAGTATCATATTTTTCTCATTCCCTATTTTTAATTAAAAATGAATTGTAATACGGGCCCAACCAGTTTCCCATGAACGTTTGACAATATAGGAATGCATGTATTGAGCTTCAGCTCACAGTTCGAAATGTTTTCATGTTTTGTTTTAGAAAAGTGTTTAGTGAATCGCCCTCAGGGGGACAGGACGACTGAAGATGATAAGTGAGCTGAAAAGTCTATATGAAATGGTGGTGTATTATCTTTGAGATGTTTATAATGCCATATTGTGATATATTTTGGTGTTGAGACTGTATATTGTATCAGAATTTTATATTTTGGTGTAATCCTTGAGATGTTTGAAGGGTTTTGTTGCTAGAACAATTTTTCTATTTATCCAAATGATCTGATGGGTTGTGATGGTGTGAATGTATTTGATGGTAAACATTAACTATTATAGATAAATTTATCATGTACAAGCAAAGCCATATCCTTGTTGGACGGCAGTAACGCCTAATCATTTGAGTTATTATTTCTAATTGGGGAAATTAATGGAAGAAATGTGAATAGTGATTTATGTACAATTGGGGCGTTACAGATTTGGTATCACAGCCAAGTTGAGATTTTTCTTTATGGAATGTGAAGTTTAGAAATAAGAGGATGAGAATGGTTGGTAATCAGGGCCATTGTATACTGCTGGAGTGATATTAGAAGTGCAGTAACATATTAGAAATGCAGGTTGCTTACATTTTCCTGTTCTTTAATTATGGTTATGTAAGCCTCTCATATATGTCTTTTCTTTATTAGATGGACCCTTATGGTGTTAACATGATGCTGGGTGCATCTATGGCTGCTCACATTGCGCTGCTGCATGCTAGTATAGAGGCTCATGCACAAGACCCTTTTTCTGAGTTTCACAGTATTACAGTCTGTGCACATAGATTGCTCTGGTCCTTACCCGCAATTCACCCGTGGATGGAGTTTAGGCTCCGTTATCATCACTATATGGTAACAGGGAACCCAGGTTGGGACGGGTCTAGGTTTTAAGCCCAGGGGGCTTAGACTACTATTGCTCTAGAATTGTTATTGAGGGAGGAGTTTGAGCAAAGAGGGATTATCATAGGGACTCTACAGCGTTACATCAAGCACGTCCCCCATCTGCAGCCCCAGCACCAGCACAGGGACCACACTTCCCGCCCACTCCAGGTACCCCATTGATGCCTGACAGTCTGGGGGAGGCTCACATGGTGATAGACCTCCCTGATACACCAGAGATAGTGGTGGTTAATTCTGAGGATGAGGGCTATCAAGAGGAGAAGGCTGATCCCCAGGAGGATTAGAACATTGATGAGGCAGGGGTAGAGCGGCAGTAGGATCAGGAGATTGACGAGATGATAGTGGAGTAACAGGCTGAGCAGGAGGTTGGCGATACTGAGTCAGAGGCATCGACTAGTAGCTTCGATTCAGCCGAAGAGCCTGATGATGAGTCCGACCCGGATTACGATCCATCTAGGGATCGTTAGGTGGTTCTAAGGGTTGGTGTTAGTAGTTTTCTTTTGAGCCCTGCTTGTCTATAGCTTGGTCGGTTTGGATGGATCTATTTTGTGTAGGATATGGCATTGTATATAGTTAGTCCAATCCTCTCCGACCGTGATGATATGGTCCATATCTCTTTTTGGTAATGTGGTGGACTTAGTATCTTGGGGCTAGGTAGTGTTTGGGGTTGAGGTAGGAGTTAAAACTGACTTTGCCTAGTAAGTTAGATGTAATATGTCTTGCTAATTATGTGTATAAACAAGCAGTTTGTATGTAAATAAGCAGTTATGAAATTATATAATGAAGCTTTGGGTTTGTTTTCAATAATCTTTGAGTTATATTAAATGTATTTGTTAGGCATGCTTAACTTATATGTTTCGGTATTCCAGTGATTCAATTGTTTCATTAATGTATGATCAGAATATCCGAATCAGTGTATAACAATGCAGAGATTCATATAGAGGAAGTCTCGGATCATGGCTATGGATTGGGTGATCAAGCCTCCCATCACGTGCCACTAAATTTTGTTCAAATGCCACCGATCCCTTCTGAGTTGGCTAACAACATTGGGGATCCGAACTACTAGCCGGCTTTAGCAGCTGAATTGATGAAGCGGATTCCCCAGGTACCTACTGAAACCCCTGCTAAAGAGGATAAGTTAGCGAATAGGGTAGCACGAGGTAACCCTAAAGTTTATGATGGATCTTATGATCCATTAGTATTGGAGGAATGGATAAGGGGAATGGAGAAAATCTTTACAGTGGTCGAAGTCCCAGAAGAAAAGAAAGTAAACATTGGGATGTATTATTTGACCTGTGAAGTTGACATTTGATGGAATACTATTAAGGATAAGCTCATAGGGCCTGAATTCACCTGGAATAAACTCCTAAGCGAGTTAAGGGCAAAATGCTACCCAGTTGTGGTCCAAAGACAAAAGGAGAAAGAGTTTATGGAGTTGAAGATGAGTGGCACCATGACTATGATGCAGTACGCCAGCAAGTTTACCGAATTATCTAGGTTTGTTCCTGAGTTTGTATCATCTAAAAGATTGAAGATGACAAGGTTTGAAGAGGGTTTAGCCTTCTATATTCCGAACCAATTAGCTGGGCAACCATTTTTGACACACTAAGAACTATATGAGCGAGCGGCTGAAGTAGAATGAGTAAAGACAGAGTTGAGAGCACTGAATTTAATCAATCAAAAGATAAAGGGGTTTCAGCGAGGAACTCCGAGTGAGAGTGTTAACTAGAAGAAACCTACTACTGCTTCTCCCAAGAGTCGTCCTGCAGGCTCAACAGCACCCTGTGCGAAATGCGGCAAAATAAATCACATCACCCCTGAATGCCGAGTAGGAACTAATAAGTGCATGTGGTGCGAAGCCCTGAACACCTGATTGTTGTATGTCCTCAAAGGATGAAGGCAGTAGACAAAGGTGCAGTAAAACCATTGGCCCCACCTTGCCAAGGGGCCTTACCACCAAGGCTTGTAGCAGTAGGATGGGCGTATTTAATGAGCAAGAAGGAAGCTGCCACCTCTGGTACTGTAGTTACTGGAACTCTCTTTTTAAATTCAAAGCCATTTTGTGTATTATTTGACTCAGGTGCTACTCATTCATTTATATCCACCCAGTCTGCCATGCAATTGAACCTAGAAGATAGGAAGATGGAAACCAATTATAGGATCAAGTTACCCAATGCTTGTGTGATTGAATGCCCTATTTCCTATAAATTTGTTTTCATTACTATTGGTGGAACCCCGTTCCTTATGGACTTGATTCGATTTGATTTGCCTGATTTTGACATCATTCTAGGAATGAATCTGTTGCACACCTATGGAGCTAAGATTAACTTTGAGAATCTTAAGGTTATTTGGAAAGATGAAAAATGGAGAGAAGTATCCTTCTATGGGCAGATAGAGGAAAAATCCTATCCCTTGATTTCTGCTATGAAAGCAAGTAAGCTATTATGTCAAGGGTGTATGGGATATTGGTGTCATGCTATTAACACCTAAGCAAAAGAATAGAAAGCTGAAAATATTCCTGTAGTCTATGAGTTTGAGGATGTTTTCCTTGAAGAGTTATCAGGATTACCCCCACAGAGGAAAATTAATTTTGGAATTGAATTAATCCCTAATGCCCTACCTATTTCCAAAGCCCTATGTTGTACGGCCCCAACTGAGCTTAAGGAACTGAAACTTCAATTAGATGGACTATTACAAAAGGGCTTTATTAGGCCAAGTGTGTCACCATGGGGTGCCCCAGTGTTGTTTGTAAAGAAATAGGGTGGAACTTTAAGGCTGTGTATTGACTACAGGGAGTTGAACAATATCACCATCAAAAATAAATATCCTTTACCGTGAATCAATGACTTGTTTGATCAATTGCAAGGAGCAAGAGTCTTCTCTAAGATTGATTTGAGGTCAGGATACCACTAACTTAGGATTAAACCTGAAGACATCCCCAAGACTGCATTTAGAACTACGTATGGTCACTATGAGTTTACTATGATGCCATTTGGCCTCACCAATGCTCCCGCAGCTTTCATGGATCTTATGAACAGCGTCTTCAGACCTTACCTAAACAAATTTGTGGTGGTGTTCATAGATGACATTCTTATCTATTCTAAGGACAAAGATGAACATGCTGATTATTTAAAGATGGTGTTACAAACACTGAGGGAGTATCAACTTTATAGCAAATTAAAGAAGCTCGAGTTTTGGTTGGAAGAAGTGGTGTTCTTGGGACATGTAATTACAAAAGAGGGAATCAAAGTTGACCCCCAGAAGGTGAAGGCAGTCACGGAATGGTCAAGACCTACTAACATCACTAAAATTAGAAGCTTTCGGGGTTTAGTAGGTTATTATCGAAGGTTCGTCAAGGACTTTTCAAAAATAGCTTCACCCATGACCAATCTGCTGAAGAAAGTGAACAAGTTTGAGTGGACCGAAAAATGTGATAAAGCTTTTCAAGGGCTAAGGCAGCGACTAGCTACCACCCTAATCCTAACGCTAACAATGGAAGGTAAAGAGTATACCATTTATAGTGATGCTTCAAAGAACGGATTGGGGTGTGTTCTGTTGCAGGAGATAAGGTAGTAGCTTATACCTCTCGATAACTTAAGCCCTATGACAAAAACTATCCTACCTATGACTTGGAGTTAGCAGCCGTAGTCTTTGCGCTGAAAATTTGGAGACATTACTTGTATGGAGTACCATGCAAGATTTATACTGACCATCAAAGTTTGAAGTATATCTTCACCTAAAAGGAGCTCAACTTAAGGTAACGGCAATGGCTTGAGCTGCTTAAGGAATTCAATATCATCCAGGAAAAGCAAATGTTATAGCAAATGCCCTGAGAAGGAAGGTGCAACATAGCTCAAATGCTGTGGTGATTACTCAATTGAGTCCCTTGAAAGAACTTAAGGACTTGGGAGTTTGACTAGTGTCCCATGGGCAAGCACATGTTCAATTATCAGCACTTACTTTACAGCCTTCCATAGTGGAGGAAATTCGAATGAGCTAAGAAAGTGATCCTGAACTCCAAAGAATGAAGCAAAATTTAGAGAAAGGAAAGTCTCTTGGGTTTGTAGTATTTGAGGATGGGACCATGCAATTCCAGAATTGCCTATGTGTGCCCCGAAATGAGGAATTAAGGAAACAAATCCCAGAGAAGGCTCACAATACTCGCTACTCGGTGCATCCAAGAGGCACCAAGTTATACAAAGACTTAAGCCAATACTTCTGGTGGAATAATATGAAAAAGGAGGTCACAGAATATGTAGACAAGTGTCTAATCTACCAAAAAGTTAAAGCAGAGCATCAGCATCCCGTGGGTTAATTGCAACCCCTAGAAATTCCCACCTGGAAGTGGGATTCGATCTCAATTGACTTTGTTATGGGTTTACCTCCTTCTGCCTCAAAGAAGAATGCTATCTGGGTTATAGTCAATCAGCTTACCAAGCCGCCCTATTTTCTGCCAATCAAAGATACCTGGGGAGTGGAAAGCCTAGCCCAGTTGTATGTTAAAGAGATAGTCTGACTACATGGAACTCCCTTAGATATAGTATCAGATAGGAATCAAAATTACAAGCCCGTTTTTGGTAAGCACTTCAAAAGGCCTTTGGGATCAAATTGAACTTCAGCAGCTCTTATCACCCTGAGACAGATGGGCAAACTGAAAGAGTGAATCAAACAAGGGAAATGGGAAGATGATTTACCTTTGGTGGAATTTTCTTATAACAATAGCTATTAGTCCACCATCAGAATAGCCCCATTTAGGGCTCTATATGGGAGAAAATATAGTACCCCACTGTGCTGGAGTAATTTGGATAAGGCATTGATTATAGACCCTGAAAAAATCCAAGAAACTGTAGAAACAATAAGAAGGATTCGAGAGCATATTAAGGTTGCCTAGAGTTGACAAAAGAGTTATGCGAACAAGAGAAGGAGGCCCTTGGAGTTTCAAGTAGGTGGCAAAGTTTTTCTGAAAGTATCACCAACTAAGGGTATCAAGAGGTTCGGGATACAAGGCAAATTGAGTCCACGATATATTAGATCATATGAAATCATTGCAAAGCTAAATCCTATGGCTTATCGTCTGGATCTACCGGTAGAACTAGGATACGTGCATAACGTGTTTCACATCTCTCAACTTAGAAAGTATACCCCAGATCCAAACCACGCTATTGTATTTGAACCTATTGAAATTACTGCGGATTTAGTATATGAAGAGCAACCAATCCAAATACTAGATCGTAGGATTAAACAGTTTTGCAACAAGCAGATACCTCTAGTCAAAGTGCTATAGTCAAATCATACATCCCAAGAAGCTACTTGGGAGACTGAAGAGGTAATGAAAGCCAAATATCAACAATTATTTGAGGTAATCTTGCATTACATGGAAAAATCATAAGTTTCGAAGGCAAAACTCTTTAAGGGGGGAAGGCTATAATAGCCCAACCCTAAAATTATTTAATTATGTTTATTTATTTAATTACCTCATGTTCATAATTTTTTTTCTCATAATTATTTATCGCATTACTCACCCCGGTGGGGAAAAATTTATTTAGGCCCTCACTTGGCAATTCAAATTTTATTTGCTTATTTAATTGATTAATGAAAATTTTGGGAGAATTGATAGTAGGCCCTAACAAGTTTAATTTAAGTAATTTATTTTGCTTTCCATAACATTACAAGACTTTAATTTTGAGTTTCGAAAAAACGTTATCGTTGCGAAGTGCTTTATTCCCGAACCCAACTTATTTTAGCCAGTTTCGAGCCCAACAAGTTGCCTATTAATCTAACTAATTACCATGGCTAAACTTAACCATGGTTAGCTAAAAAAAGGTGGCTTTACTAGATAAAAACTCAGCCCAATGAGTTGATTAGTCAAAACACACACAACTTAATCCAAGGCTTCACTTTCTCTCTCCTCTCTCTCTTCACTCATGGCAACAGCACCGCAACAAGTCTGGGTTGATTCCGGCCAGTTTTGTGGCCAGCCCTAATTGTTTCCGACCCCCCAACATCTTAGTACCTCAAGCTACCATCCTCCATCATCAAAACCACTAAACCTCATCTCCATCTCTACTTATTTGCAATCAAAGTGAGTAATCTTGACATTTAATTTTGTTGGTTTTGCTTTTATTTTAGTTTCAATTCTCATTTTGATGTTTATGATCTTTGATCATGATGTTTTGATAAAAAATATGAGTTATTTTGATGTTGGTCATGGTGGAGTTGAGGTTGGATCATGTTAGGGCTAGGGTTGATGTTAATCATGCAAGCTTGATGTTAAAGTGTTAGATTTTGATTGTTTTACCTTTAATTTTTCCATCTTCTAATCTATTGGTGTTTATATGATGTTTTTGGTGATTTCAAATGAGTTGGAGTGAGTCCAAGTTGGCCATGAACTAGGGTTTTGGCAAGTAAAGTGAGGTTTGGATTAAACTAACTTTAAGCTTGATTTATGTGCGTATTAGATTGAAAAATGATCTTTATTAGATATGATTATGAAGTGAATTTGAGTGTGGTGATTTTGTATGATATTGGGATGGACCAAGGCTTGTTTACATGCTTTTAAGGAATGGTTTAAGTTGAGAATTTGTGTAAAAAAGAGAGGGAAAATTCAAAACATTGAGGCTAGAAATTTCAAGAAACTAGGACAGAGTTCACGATTAAACTGGTAATGATTGGCCCATTGAAAAATTATTATTTTTAGTGGATCTATAGCTCAATGTGTTAGCTTTCAAATGCCTCTTGAATCGCCTTAATTCGAGATTTGTGAAAAACGTTATGGCCGTTTTACCAAAACTATGCAGAATGAACCAAAACTAGCATGCTTGTGTTCTAGCCTCATTTTAGGAATTCTATTGTGGGAATCAAGTTTGGTGTTCTAAGTGAAAGATTTTTGGGACTTCCTAAGCTTTTTATATTGGGGTTTTGAGTCTCAATTAGAGGTCAAATGATTAAGTTATGAGCCATTCTTTCTAAGCCTTTGTTATGCTTTTACTTTCTTCTAATAAATTATTAGTTATGAAATAAATATTTTTGCTAACCGTATGTTCCTGCAATGATAATTTTGTATAGAATCAGGGCCTAATTTATCATTCCTTCCACTTCTATGCATAATATTATTTAGTGAGCTTACATTTAAAAATTTCAGATACGTTTATTGCCTGTATCTTTAGAAATCAGCATGTATTTATCAAAATTATAATATTTTGGTAAGTGCATCAATGAATCAGTTTAATCTGTGATTTATCACATAATTAGTGACCCCATCAGTTATCAGTTACAGGGCATAACCTTTCAGTTACCCGCGCGACTTCAGGCCAGGTCCCGATCGGCTTGGCAAGTGTGCACTTATCTTCAGATCGTAACAGTTACCAGGGGTTCACTATCAGATAATAATTGACAATGCAGTTTTATATTTATCTCATTTACTATTTTTAATTAACAATGAATTGCAATATGAGCCCAACCAGTTTTCCATGAACATTTAACAATACAGGAATGTATATATTGAGCTTCAACTTACAGTTCAAAATGTTTTCATGTTTTGTCTTAGGAAAGTGTTCAGTGAATCGCCCTCAGGGGGATAGGACGGTTGAAGATGATAAGTGAGTCGAAAAGTCTACATGAAATGGTGGTGTATTATCGTTCAGATGTTTATGACACCGTATTGTGATATATTTTGGTGTTGAGACTGTATATTGTATCAGAATTCTATATTTTGGTGTAATCCTTGAGGTGTTTGAACGGTTTGTTGTTAGAACAATTTCTATATTTATCCAAATGATCTGATGGGTTGTGATGGTGTGAATGTCTTTGATGGTAAACATTAATTATTATGGATAAATATATCATGTACAAGCAAAGCCTTATCCTTGTTGGACGGAGGTAACGCTTAATCATTTGGGTTATCATTTCTAATTGGGGAAATTAATGGAAGAAATGCAAACAGTGATTTATGTACATTTGGGGCGTTACAAGGTACTTAATTTCTATTGGTTTATTTTTGTAGCCTGGGGAAGGGGGACTAATCCTTGTGGCTATAAATTAGCTACTTGTATTCAGCTAGTAGATAGACCTTTTAGATGAAATGATGAATGAACTTAAACTGAAGCTTTTGGCTTGTTTCTCTCTTTAGAAATCTATCTTCTTTATCTCTTACCTTAAGAGTGGTAATTAGAGTTATGGCTTTATCTTGATCTTTGGTGGCTAGGCCTTTACAAGATTAAGTGGTGCTACATTAGTTCATGTGGTGGTTTGCCTTTAGCATAAGCATATCCCCTTAATTTCTTTTCTTTTCGTAAACAAAATCCACAAAAATATAAATTTAGTTTTTTTCGATTTTAGTTATCCTGGATTCAATCTTGGGGGCTTGGTTCGATCAGTTTCACTTATGCAATAAAGAAACACCTTATCGCCAGGAGCTTTATAGTTTGTCGCATTACCAATTTTTAAGCAAGAGAGTCATTAATATGTGGGCTAAGTTGTTGAATCACAGAAGAAAAACAAGATCTCCATGAGCTTTAAATAGACATTTCTTTTTCACTGAGCCCTATATAAGTAAACTTTTCTTGAACATCGTAATAAATACCCAACCATTTTTTTTGGAAAGCTGTACTCTACTCTTGTAAGAATCAATGGGAAATTGTTAAAAATCAAGCCTGGAACACGGACATTAAAAAAAAACACATTATTTAAGGAACTCACTTGTATTTAACGTAGAGAACATTAAATTAATGGGCATAATGTCGACATTAACGACAGTGATTAGTAAGTAATTAGAAGGCACTTGGAAGCTTTGTTTTTGGCTAATATAATGTAGAGGCATCATGTACATAACAGAAAGGCAGGGCCATTGCAAGACTCAAGCCCTTAAGTATAAAGTCTATCAATATACTCTCTTTCACGTTGAGATATTTTCTTCTAGGCTATACACCATATTCTGCGTTTAACTATTTGTAATACATATCTGCATATATACTCTACAATTCTATGCGTAGCAATAAAAAGTCATTGGTTTCATTCACTCCTTAGGAAGCAGACAATAATAGATAGAGAAATGCAAGTAATCCTCTGTTTCCCGAACAAATATGGATGCCTAACAAGCCACTTAGCAAGTTTGCCCAACTTTAAATGAGGAACCTATATCATCATCCCCTGGACCACTTATTTAAGGATTTGTTGGCTGAAAGGGAAGTATAAGAAAAGATAAGAATGGCTCTTAGTTTTAACATTACACAAATAATAAGTAATATCATCTATAATTCATGTTCTATACATTCTGCCCTTTGTCGATACCCTACGCAAAATCCCACTGCAAAGGTAGAAACCATATGTATGACTGTAAGCCTTACACTAGACAACATTAGAGTGGAAAACTCTATCCATATGGTCCACAAGCCAAATATAGCCCTCATAAATAGCGTAAGAGGTGCTCATCGAATTGGAAATGCAAGTCTCAATAATTTTTTCCAAGTGCCGAGGAGAATCTATCTTTGTTGTAGCATTTCAAGTATCAGAGGTCTCGAGGTAGATGTCATCAACCCATTTTGACACATAAATAGTTATTATCAAGAGCTACAGACCATAGATACTTACTTATGGCAGCTTAATTCCAAACTTTCTAATTTTAAGACCTAACCCTCCTGTAGTTTTCAGTCTACAAATTATGTCTTAAGAGATAGGGTGCTTTTCTTATATTCATGGGTTTGGGACCATAGGATATTCTTGTAAATATGTTCTACTTTCTTAATATGAAACTGAGGCAAGTTGAACATGGACACCTAGTAAGAGTGCAAGAGCAAGTAATGTAGTGTTTATCAATTCTAATATACCAACAAAGGACAGTCTTCCTAATGAGGACAACACAATTAGCTTAAGACTATTTTTTTTTTAAATAACCTAAAAACATGTAATTTCCCTATAAGTTTTCTTCCCTAAACATCAAGATGAAAGATACTATCTTATGTGTGCTGATGTAAGGAATGATGGAGTACTTATTATAGATAACATAGGAAAGATCCCTTCAATAGAATGTACAAGACTGATACAAACAGTCCAGTAACTCACTTGAAAATTTTCATTGAACATTTTAACAGGCGTTGTACTTTTATGTTTAAAATCATACAAGTTATTTACTTTTCTATCATGTTGTTTTACATGTCAAGTCAATGAATGAGTTTTTACTCAGCACAACACATCCAAACACTGACTACGTCTCAAATCTAGAGTCCAAATATGTGCTAATCACATGGAAAAGCAACTGTGAACTAATGAATACTCCAACACACATGATAAGGCACATGTAGATCTTTGAAGGCTAGGATTATTGGGATGTAAAATTCTTTCAGAATAAGGTGTGTATTCTAAAAGTTCATTTTTTAAAGATTACTTTGGATTTTTTTTGGCCAAAGTCTTTTGTCATTAGTTCCATAGGTACATCAAGTATTCTGGTTCCATCATGTGATTTTTGGAAAGGAACGTGTGATTTTTCATTCGAAGTGATTTTTGAAAAATCAAATGCTTTGCTAGTACTATTTTGAAGATTCACTTGGAATGAAAAATCTATAAGTATGATGGGAAAATTAGTACTTAGCTCCATAAGACCCAAAAATGCCTCTTTTATGTATTCCTTTTACATTATGTATCCTATGAGTGATCACTAAGTTGCATGTATTATATCTTACTCAAACTGGATGAAAGACACAAGACTATGCAGCTTGTGTTCTATCTGGGACAAACACGGAGAAGTTGGACTCCCTCGTCAATCTATCGAAAATAATTATTTCTGACACTACCGTAAGTGCACGGGCGTTGTAGTTAAAAAGAAAGTATAGTCCACAAAGACCAAAAGCAAAATTACTAAGTACTTTCTATTCGAAAATGCTAAGCAATTACTTAATCGAGAATTTTGATTTGGAAATTTAACAATTTCTAAATTCAATTAAGGAAAAATGCGTAGGCATTTATTTGGTTAAGAAAGGTATTGGATCATACAATTAAATTAGATAATTTCAAGGAATTGCAATCGATTCAGAATTTAGTCTATTCTTTGAATTGACCAAATTACCTAGACAAAACCAAAATTGTTTTTTCAAACTTATTTGTCTTAGTATATGTTTAGTATTTTTGATTAGTCATTCATCCTCCCAACATGCAACTTTCTCTTTCAAGTTATTGTTGTATTAGGTGCTATCAAGCGGTCTAACAATCGAATTTCACCTTTGAGCTCTTCGCTCAATTGTCTTAAGGGTGCAAGCAAATTTGGCCAAGTCCACTCACAACATGATAATTACTTGATAAAACGAAATCAAATGAACGTGAAAAGAAAGCACAATTCTATTGAATTAAAATGATCCAACTACAATTCCATTAACAAAAAAATCCCTAAACAAGATAAGCTACTCACTCATGATTAAAACTTAAACAACTAACCAAATGATTCAGTGAGATCTGAGAGGAAAAAGCTTGGCAATGATAGCCTCCAACAAAGTCTTCAGACCGCGAACAAAACGGAGTTCCATGCTCAAGATTATCATTTGCACACAAAATCAAACTAAAATCTTAACTACAAAAAATAAAATTTGGGAAAGGGAATATCTATATAAGATGATGGGGTCTCTTTCACTGCTGCTAAGGGACGTCCTTTTAAGCCAACACTCCAGCTTTCTCAGCCACACAGCCGAAGGGAGACGAAGAGGCCACAATTACACAGGGACCACTGTCCGTGGGTTCAACCGTGGTCTTGGCTAGAACCGAATTCTTCTGCTCTTCTCTTGCTCCACGGCATAGGGCTTGGGGAACCTCCGTGACAGGTGATACGGCCGCAAGCGCACGGTGGGTTGTAGCAATCAAGGTCGATCCCACAGAGACTAGGTAGATCTATTGGGCTATATCCCCTTAATATATGCTAAGCAAAATTCTAATTCAAGTGATTTTGATTAGCAACTGCAAATAAACGTTTCTAAATCAAATATGGGAAAAGCGCCTAGGAATTTTCATAGTGATGAAAGGGAATTGAATCAAAATGATAAACGTGTGCCTTTCTCTAATTGGTTAATTTCGAGGAATTTGCAATCTATACAGAAATTCAATCTATTCATTTGAAATCAACTAAATTCACCTAAGCTAAGCAAACATCATTCTTTCAAACTAATTTCACTTAATCCAAGTTTAATATTTTCGACTACTTACTAGCCCTTCTAACATATAAATCTCTCTTTTGAGACAAAGTTATGCTAAGTCTATTCAAGCAGTTTAACAACCAAATGTCAACTTTCGAATGTTCACTCGATTGTTTCAAGGGTGCCAATAAATTTTGGACAAAAATCAACTCACAACATAAAAGTCACTAGATAGAACGAAATCAAACCAATCATGAAAATAGGCACAATTGAATAAACTAAAATATGATCCAACTATACTTTCATAAACTACTAAATCCCTAGACAAAAATTAAACTACTCACACATAATCAAAGATTAAACAACCAACTATTCTAAAATGATAAATCTAAAGAGGAAAAGAGAAAAGAAGAGCGAAGAGAGAAGAATTGCTTAGCCAAAAATTGCACTTGAACCGTTGTACAAACTCGGGATGGAATCCTTGCAAGTCTTCACTTCAACTCTATGTCACTCTCTCTCTAATCTAAACTAATCCTAATCTACTTAAAGAGAGGAAAGAAGTATAAGATGAAATGATGGGGTGTGTGTGAGGATGAGAGCCCCCCTTTTTATAGTAAAATTCTCGAAGACGAATAGCCACGTGTAATAATGGAATAATAACCGCTAAGAAGTCGAAGAGCTTGCGAGAAAACAAAAAGCCTCGCGGGAGATGAAGACATCACAGACCGTAGCATCCACCATAGATCGACCGTGGTCTTGGCTGGCTCTACATTCTTCTATTCTTCATCTTTTCCACGGGCATGGCAACTCAGGGGCATCCGTGGGGAGCCCAAATACACTCATTTAGGAGTCAAAACAAGGGCAAAAAGGTCCAGAATCCTGCAAAACAAATAAAAGAATCATACCAAAGCATAAAATGGAAAAAAGAGTATAAATTATAACATAAAGCATATAATTTTCCCTAAAAATTGAGCCAAAATTACCCTAAAATGATATACACTTTAAGCACTTATGAAACTCCCCCCATACTTAAACCGTTACTTGTCTGTAAGCAAACACTAAATAAAACCGACAAGGGAAGATGCATCTAGGACTCAAAATGAAATAGCCTTCTAAACGTAGGCAGGTGATAGCATATCACAAGCAAGAATATTAATCAACGGCAACCCCAAGTAGTGCACGAAACATTTTAAAATCAGAAGGAAAAGAAGATTTTCAAAAAAGTATAAGACCATAAGCTTGATATCAAAATTGATCACCCACAAAGAACCACAAAGCATGTCATGTAAGCACATGAAATTCAGTAGAGCCATATAGACCGGTAGAACCTCATTTTGGGAAATGTGGAACACTCTCACTCATGTGTTTGAAATATAACATAGATTCACTAAAGACTCATTCCAAATATGCAATCTACCATATGCTTGCAAAGAATCTCAAATCCTCCACCACTAAAAATTCAATATGCACAAGACAATCAAGAGGACTTTATATGGGTTGTAATATGAGCTAGAAACGTTAAATGAAAGGAGTGGACAAATGCATTTGGACAAATGTGGAACTACTTAGCGAAGTGACTATGGAGTAACCCACAAGGCACCAATTAACCAACAAGTTCACCATCACTCCAAACCCAACAACATAATGAACATATCCTAATGAATCATGTAGGAAATGAGTTGACAAAGAAGAAACACAAGCTTTTACATATCCAATGCCAATCATGGAATTTTTTTCTGGTTTTTTCTATCTTTTGTTCTCTTTTTCTTATCTTTTTTTTCCTTTTTTTTTCCTATATGATTTTCTCTTTTTTTTTTGGTCAACATAGCGCTTTTTTTTTGGGGAATGAAACAAGAATTTCAGTTATTGAAAGACATAGGATCACTAACTATCAACTCACAATCGAATACATATGTATACACAACCCAAACAAGAGGGAACCACAACTAAATGTTCAATATCATCAACCCCTCAACAAACAAACATACCAAAGCTACCTTACACTTACTTACCACCAAAACCACCCATTACATAGATGAAGTAATACTCCATTGACTTGGCTTAAAGGTAGAAATATGTGTTTGGCCAAGGGCTAATGTGGGGGGATCACCACAAAAACGGATATAGGCTCAAAGGGGCTAGCAAAAGGAATAAACATATAACACAAGGGTAGGCTATTTGGCTATATGGCTAAAATGATCAACAACAAAGAATGCCTATATCATATCATTAAATATGCATATGCTAATGTGGTTTTGAACAAGAATCTAGGCAAGTTCTAGAGATGCAACATGGAAGAGTCACATACATGAAAGAAATATGGGACTAAATATAATGATTAGCCCAAATAAGGCTCAAAATCTCGCAGGATATCTACAAAAGTCTCATTAAGCTTATAAAATGACTCCCATGTACCAACATTAGTGCTAAAGACTCCAAGGGAGTAACCTAGTTCTCAATCAGGACAAGGGTCAAAACAAGAAATATTAACAAAACCTTCAAAAAGTTTAGCAGCAAAAGGGATTACACATTAAAAGCTACTTAAGCACATGAAAGCGATTTTGCCTAAACAAAAGCATCATTGGAGGTTATCTCACACCATCCACACCATCCCTTCGTGCAATCCTATATGCAAACCTAAAACGCAACTAAATAAGAAACACTAATTCAAACAAAAAGGAAACCTAAAACTTTATGCTCGAGCATGTACGCAAGCTAATAACCAAAATAGAAAAAATTAAAGCTACCCTTCCCCCATGGTTAAATAAAGCATTATTATGCAAAGGAAAGAAAGTAAGAGAAGGGGAACAAAAGAAAACAATCTCACTAGGTTAGGTGCAGAGTACACCAAAGCAATGCGGGCTCGCAAACGGGGCACATGGAGCATCAGCCACTCCATCACGTTGTCAAGACTTGACTTATGAAAGCAGACGCCGTTAAAGCACACAGGAGCTTATCAAACTCATAGAACCACAATTTAGAAAATAAAAGATAAGAGGTAATAATGAAAATCACACCAAAGAGTATAAGTGTCCTCTTAACCTTATCAAAGCCCCTAGAAAAATCATAGAAAGGATTAAAACATGTAGTCCATGTGATTTTCCTAGGCAAGTTCTCTTGGCTTATGCAATATGGGTCAAGTGAGGCATTATACCCACTAAAGTAACCTAGCGAAAGAAAATTATCAACATTTCCATCAAGAACATTAAACTTTTTATCCTCATGGCCCAAGTCAACATTAGAATCACAAATCTTAGGATTATCAACGGACGTATCTAAAGAATATTCGAGGGAAATAGAGGGTTGTCAACACGTAGGGGAAATATGGGGATGATCAAGGAGATTGGGGAAAACAATATCATGAAAACCAAGGCTATAAGACTCGTCATGCACAAGCACATCACACGACCCGTCCGAAAGAGTCTCAGCTAGATCATACACCTTATCAAAAAAATCTTCTAACTCAAAACATGCATGAACAAAATCAAACCTAGCATCAAACCCAAAAGGATCACCCTCCCCGAGCCCCATGCACTGAGTTAAAGGAAAGGATGAATCAGGTAACATCAGGACAACATCAGTATTGTCCATAGGTAATGCAAAGTCAAACTGATCATAGCATACATAATAAGGACACAAATTAATTTCATGGTCAGAAGAATTACACTAACACCAAAAAGGAGCATAATAAGATCTAAAATAGAATGCGCAAGGATCAGGAAATGAATATTTAGAAATAATAATAGCCTTCTCAAATTCAAATGAATCCCAAGCAATCCAGTCAAGCAAATACCATGCATCATCAATATTTTTACCATGAAAGCCCCAATACCCTAAAAGAGTTCGGGTTTCATTATTCACACCCTCATCAACAATGTTCAAACTTTCCCATTTTCCAACACAATAAGCACATTGAGTAAGAAAAATATTCAAACGCTTAAAATACCTCCAAAATGCTTCATGCTCGAATTGGGGGAAATAGACAATTGCCCTTGTTGTTTTTCAATATTTATTTTTTGTTAATTTTCAAATTTTGTCAGTTTTTTTTTCAAAGAAAAACAAAATATTTAGTCAAACCTGTCAGGAAGAACCCAATATTCAACACAAGTCTTCGGCAACGGTGCTAAAAACTTGATATGGCCGCAAGCGCACGGTGGCATTGTAGCAATCAAGGCAGATCCCACAGAGACTAGGTTAATCTATTAGACGATATCCCCTCAAGATATTCTAAGCAAAATTCTAATTCAAGTGGTTTTGATTAACAATAGCAAATAAACTTTTCCAAATCAAATATAGGAAAAACGCCTAGGAATTTTCATAATTGTGAAAGGGAATTGAATTAAAATTATAAACATGTGCCTTTCTCTAATTGGTTAATTTCGAGGAATTGCAATATGTACAGAAATTCAGTCTATTATTTTGAAATCAACTAAATTTGCCTGCACTAAGCGAATATCATTCTTTCAAACTAATTTGACTTAATCTAAGTTTAATATTTTCGATTGCTCACTAGCCTCCTAACATAAAAATCTCTTTTTCGAGACAAAGTTATGCTAAGTCTATTCAAGCAGTCCAACAACCAAATGTCGCCTTACGAATGTTCACTCGATGTTTTCAAATGTGCAAGTGAATTTTGGCCAAAAATCAACTCACAACATAAAAGTCACTTGATAGAACAAAATCAAACCAATCATAAAAATAAGCACAATGGAAGAAACTAAAAATGATCCAACTATAGTTTCATAAACTACTAAATTCCTAGACAAAAATTAAACTACTCACACATAATCAAAGATTAAACAACCAACTACTCTAAAATGATAAATCTAAAGAGGAAAAGAGAAGATAAGGAAGAAGGGAGAAGAATTGCTTAGCTAAAAATTGCACTTGAACTGTTGTGCAAACCCGAGATGGAATCCTTATAAGTCTTTACTTCAACTCTATCTCACTTTCTCTCTAATCTAAGCTAATCCTAATCTACTTAAAGAGAGGAAAGGAATATAAGATGAGGTGATCGGGTATGTGTGAGGATGAGAGCCCCCCTTTTATGGTAAAATTCTGGAAGACGAACAACCACGCGTAATAATCGAATAATAACCATTAGGAAGTCGAAGAGCTTGTGAGAAAACAAAAAGCCTCACAGGAAATGAAGACAACACGGACTGTGGCATCCACTATGGACCGACCATGGTCTTGGCTGGCTCTACATTCTTCTATTCTTCATCTCTTCCACACGCATGGCAACTCAGGGGCATTTATTGGGAGTCAAAATACACTCATTTAAGGGTCAAAACAAAGGCAGAAAGGCCTAAAATCCTGCAAAATACATAAAAGAACCATATCAAAGCATAAAATGGGAAAAAAAAGTATAAATTATAACATAAAGCATATAATTTTTCCTAAAAATACAGTAAAAATAACCCTAAAATGATATATACTTTAAGCACTTATCAGAATGTCAATAAGTACTCAAAATGGCAATCAAATGCTGGGTTAAATGATTTAAAATCATGCAAATATCATGAAACAACCATACTCGTGCATAAAATAGGAACAGGAGTATAAATTGTGGCACAAAGCACATAATTCTCCTAAAAAATGCAGCAAAATGATCTTAAAATGATATACACTTTAAGCACTTATCAAACTCCCCTATGCTTAAACTGTTGCTTATCCCTAAGTAATGCTAAGACCAAAAAGGATTCAAAACCTCCTCAGGATAGACATTGGTAGCATCCTAATGGCAAGGTTGATCCAAAGTTAGCCTAAAAGGTGCCGAAATCATTTAACAAACAGACTAGGAAATGAACTTTTCTTAAATCACTTGATATACCACAATGTCAAATTTGAATCAATCTCCCCAAATCATCAAATACAATCCCGTTAATATATGAAACAAATGGAGCTAGTAATGTCAGTAGAACCTCACTATAATCATGTTGCACTTATCACACATGTGTTTGAAAATGTAAGTAGAATTCTCATTCCATAGACTCAAATCTACCATAAGCTTGACAAGACTCTCTAATTCACCATCACTAGAATGCAATACACATTAGACAATCATGAGGACTTTTATAAGGTTGTAACAGGGCCATGGGTAAAGGTAAGAGGGGAATGAATGTTTTGGAAATGTGAAGCTAGAAGCCAAAGATTCAGGGCTAAACATTTCCAATGCGCTCATATAATATTCTCCTTAAACCAATACAATTCATCTTCAAAATACATTCCTATTTAAAGAGATAAGGAGTTGAAAGTGATAAATACAATCCAAACAAGGCTAATGCTCTTTTTATTATTCCTTTTTTTTTGTCTTTTTTCCTTTTTGTTTTTTTACCAAAGAGTTAGCCAAGGGAAATCCATATCAAACTTTGAAGTTCAGCTCTTCCCTGATCTTTGTGCAATAAGACAAGGAATTTCTTATATAAAATAGGAATACAAATCCCTCCACCAACAACCAAATGCACCAAAGAGATCTCAATACACCTGACTACTTCCCAATTAACTCGATGCACAAGGATGAAACGCTCCTCTAGTCTTGACTTAAGGGTTAGATAATCGCTTGGTCATGGACTATGGTAGGAGGTTCAAATCAATAAAAATGGATATAAGCTCAAAGGGGTCAATAAGGGATATAATGTATAACAAAGGTGGTTACTTGGTCTTTTAGGCTAACAAGTCAAAGAATGCCTCAATCATATTGCCTAAATGCATATACGAAATATGATCTTGAATAAGAATCAAAGCAATTTCTAGTGAAATGATGTCAAGGAAGAGTCACTCACAAATTGACAAGAGACTAAATTGATAAATTAGCCTTTAAGAGTTCAAAGCCTCATGAGACATGTGCTAAAGTCATAACTAGCTCATGCCAAAATTCATGTAAAGAGTCTGGGGTAACCAACTCGCACTCAACATATGATCAAAACATGAAGCTCATTTTTGAAAACTCATTCTTAAACATTTTTATACACATTTGGGCAAATCAAATGATCAATCTAAACCAAAGCAGTCTACCTAGTCAACAAAGATCATCATCGGTGAATTTTTTTCCTTTTTTTCATTTTTTCATTTTGCATTTTGTTTTCTTTTACTTGATAAAATGTGTGCTCCTAATAACAATACCTAAAAAAATGCAAAAACTATGAAAAGAAACTATAAGAACCTAAAATTCAACCTAAATGCAAAGAAACCTAAATGTACTTCTAACATGCTTTTAACCACATAAGATTAAAACCTACAATGTAACTCCAAATGCAATCATGAATAATATATACAATACATACACAAGCACATACCAAATCAAATCAGGCATCAGATGCCATCAAATACGGACTAACTCTCCCATGCTTGAACAAAACATTGTCCTGAATGTGTGCACAAATTAGAAAAGGGGAAGGAGGAGTAGCAAGAAGCAATCAGAAAGGAGGAGGGGAAGGAGGATAGGGTGGTTGACCACAAGAGATATCCCAATCTCATCAGGTCCCCAGACAAGCCTTATAATCTTGAAAGTATTGGGTCTGGGTAGGAAGCATCCCACGGAGCTCGTCATGGCACTCTTGGAAAAAGTCACGAAAAGCGGCATTCTTAGAAGCAACATAGGTGCAAAGGGATACTTGCTCCTCCTGGATGGACCGAAGGGTGGCTAGGAGGTCCGCATAGTCAGTTGGGGGTAGTTGGGAAGAATAACTAGGTCCGTCATGACTACGAAATGGGGATGGAAGGGGTGCAATTTGAACAACCTCAGCATTGACAAGTACCTAATAAAGGTTAACCCGGTGAAGTAAGGTGGCTCGATCAATATTATGAAGCGGCAGAAGCCGATCCCTGGGATAAATCTAGCACAAACGTGTAGCCTCTACTTTTCAAAAGCTCATTAGCTCAAAAGTGGCTTGATCAAGGCACTCGGACCCATGTACTCAATCATTAGGGGTGGGCTCAACATCCAAAAATCTAGCAATGGTAGTGACGATACCACCAATGACTATGCTACCCTTAGTGCTAACAGCAGCACTATACAACTATCTGGCCAAGAATGCCCCAGGATCAAGTTGAACACCATCAAGCATATAAGATAGAAAATATAGCTTAGACAATCTCAGAACATTCAAACTATCATCCCGAGCAAAGAAACAACAAGCAAGGATGCGCTGAGCTACTCAAATGTAAGGGTTCCGAATATGGGTGCATTTGGAAGAACTAGTACTATACCTAACACTCCCCAAAAGCTCACCCCAAAATGCATTCCGGTTGAATTCTCGAGGGACTTGATGGTTTGGTAAATCCATGCTAGGTGGAAAACCAAAGATGCTATTGAAGGTACCTAAGTTCAACTCATAAAATTGCCCTTGCAAATAAAAGAAAATATACCCCGCTTGACATTGAGGCCCTCAAGTGACTTCAACATGTAGAGTACTCAGGAAATCTAAGGTAAGGTCTGGATATTTATGCTCCTTAATCATAATGAAATGTCCTATACCCCCCATGCAGATAACTACCATATATCATATAACAATTCTAAATGGCCTAATAATTCCTCATCATAGGAATGAGTTGCCATAGCCATGCGTTCATTCATGCAACCATATCTAGCAACATGATTAGGGTTGGTTAAACTAAGAGGATGAGGAATATTACCTTGAGCTCGTGCATTGATGGAAGTTCAGGAGGCCCGTTGAGGTCGGGACGGTGCTTAGCTAGATGTTCCTACCTCCTTGATACTCCTTTATCTCTTGGTGGGTGCCATGGTTGCAAAATGGAAGAAAAATTGAAAGAAAAACCTAAACAATAAGATGTGAGAAAGAAAAATAAAGAATTTTAGTGAAAAGAAGAAGAATTAGAAAGGGAAGAAGGTGGTTATGGAAGATGGATGAAGGTGAGAAAAAGTTAAAGAAGGAATGGTGGAAAGACGTGAAATTTATAGGAGAAAGAGAAAGATTAAGTGAAAACAAAGATTTTGAGTGAAAATAGAGTGAAAATGAGAAAAAATGAAGGAGAAATGAAGGTGCAATAATGGTGGGTTTAGAGAGAGAATAGGGAGGTAAAGATAGAGAGTGTCGAAGAAGAAGAAGAAGATGGGGAAAAGTTGGACGGTTACTGCGGTCGAAACCCTTGACCATGGCCCGTAACAGCTCATCACGGACCGTGGTCGCTGCTGGGCACCAATTTTTTTTGTTTTACTGGTTGGGTACCCCACGGGCCGTATTGGAGTGCTGCGGTCCATGGTGCTTAGCATTTTTTTTTTCTTTCTTCTTTTTTCCGGTGTTCCCTTCTTCTTTTCCCCTTTTTTCCTTTTCTTCTCTTTTGTGTTCTTCTTTTCTCCTCTCTTATTTCTTCTTACTATAAAAAACTACCAAGAAATGAAAATCAAAGCTATAAAAGGGCTTAGGTTGCCTCCCAAGAAGTGCTTTTTTAAGGTCAAGAGCTTGACCATGCTTCTACGTTCGGTCTGAATCGGTGAGTGTATGGATGATATTTTTATCACAAACCACAACTGAACTTCTTCAAACGAAGGTACCACCTCAAAAGCTCAGGTTAGAGGTCCTTCATCATCATCTATTGATGCCATAGCGTACTATTAGCATATAAGACAAACCAAGTACATGGTCCATCAGATTGGCTACTATCACCTTGTTCAACCCCCAAATCAAAGTCTGCATCACGTCCTTGCATATAGGGCAAAGAGAGAACCGCTTGAGCAAACCAATAATAATCACTCATAACAAACTCCTTAGAAGTATGGGGCTCAACCTCGGGGTATGCTAGGCAGCGTAGGAGTAGTAAACTACACCTTAACATACCCTTAGTTGGGATCCTCAGTGGAAATCCAATCAAAATCAGGAAGATCTTAACAATTCAAAATGTCCTCCATGTCAATCTCAGGAGAAAGGGGAAATGCATCTAATAGGGAAGAATTCGGAGAAACCACTTTCTCCTTCATATAGCAGAGCATATCATAACACCCTTGTACTTCAAATGTTATCCGCCCCCTTTTTACATCAATATAGCAACCTGCTATAACCATGAAGGGCCTACCTAGAATAATTTGGGTATCATCGGTCTCAGTCATATCAGCAATGATAAAGTCTTCCAATACTCAAATATCTCCTATTTTGGCGGTAATGAAAAGGTTGCGGGTTGTAATGATCCTTAGTGAAGCCTATGAAACAAAGAGTATGACATTAAACTGATGCTTGCACCTAGGTTGTATAAGTCTCTCTCAATTTCCAGCTTTCACACAACACAGGGGATAGAAAAACTACATGGGTCAGGAAACTTAGGTGGAAAAAATGTGGGGATCTCTAAACTTTCATTCTCTATAAATGTCACGACCTTGCCACCATCATTTCTCTCCTTACTCTCAACCATGATTATTTCTCTACCCTCTTCAAATTGTGTATCCTTGTGGTTAATAGGGTCCTCTACCCCTTCCTTCAAGGTGACACAATTACAATGCTCACGGAGGTTAGATTCTGGTTTACTCGGGAGTCTACCCGGGCGTGTAGATCTTATTGTGAGTTGTAAGCAGATCTTGTTATGAGTTATAAGCACATCTTATTATGAGTTGTAAACACATCCTATTGTGAGTCATAAGCACATCAACCTTAGAGGCTAATTGCTTTATATACTCATCTTGCTTTTGTTGTGCCAAAAGCATACTCTCCATTATGGCCTCTAAATTACACTTTTGGGGAGCTTGTGGAGGGAAATTTGGTCTTTGAAAACCACATGATGGCCTAGCATTTACCGAGGGCGTATTCGGAGGGTTTGAATTAGACCTGTATAAGAAATTCGGATGGTTCCATTAACCCGGATTGTAGGTGCTAGAGTAAGGATAATTGGTCCATTTCGGGTTGAAGTTTTGTATATAATTAACTTCACTAGAGTCTTAGAAAAAAGGACTCCCAACTTGGCAATTCAAAGTCACATGTTCAATAGAACCAACAATTTCACAAGGGGGAGGAGCACTAGAATTCACAGCATTCACATTCATACGGTCCAACCTTTGAGTCATAGCATTAACTTTAGCAAAAAGCAAAGTAAGTGCATCAACTTTAAGCTTACCTCCAACCTGCTTAGGTTGGCCTCATTCGATGGACAATTGGAAATTAGTTAGTGCCATCTGCTCTATCAAATTGAAGGCTTTATCCCCCACCTTGTTCATCAAAGTGCCTCCCACTGCCACATCTATAGTGGACCGCACTGCTTAAGTAACTCCATTGTAAAAGGTTTGAATGATCATCCACCTTTGGAGTCCATGATGAGGGCATAACCTTAGTAAGTACTTGAATCACTCGTAAGCTTCAAAGACCGATTCGTGTTCCCTTTGAGTGAAGGTAATGATTTCGTTCCTTAGACTTGTAGTCTTTGATGGTGGAAAGAATTTGCCAAAAAAGGATTTAGTTAGCTCGTCCCAAGTGGTGATGGAATCCGGTGACAATGAATGTAGCCAAGCATATGCCTTGTCCTTGAGAGAAAATAGTAATAGGCGAAGGCGAATTGCATCGATGGAGACCCTGTTTAACTTCAATGTATCACACACCTCCAAAAAGATTAAGAGGTGAAGATTGGGGCCCTCCATTGGTGATCCTCCAAATGGCATTTGTTAAACCATTGAGACTAGTGTCGGCCGCAACTCAAAGTTGTTCATCTCCAACATGGGTCTAGCTATGCTAGAGGTGATACCTTGGACACCCGGAGTGATGAAATTCGGAGTGTCCTTTCAGGTTCCCTTCTTGGTGCTTCCATCTTTGGTGAAGTTTCTCGAGCCTTACACCTTTGTCTTTCTACCCTTTACTTCTTTCTCTTTTGATGAAAAGTCTTCTCAATTTCAGGATCACATTCGTAAATGAATGGACCTCGCATAAAAGGGAGAATCTTCCTGCAAGCTAAATCACTAACACCACCAAAGCAATCAAAAGTGGAAAGAAAAAAATAATAAAAATAAAAGAAAGAAACTTAGTCACTCTCACAAAATCAACTCGATATTTAGCAATTTGGTCCCTAGAAATGGTGCCAAAAACTTAGCACTACCACAAGTGCACGGGTGTTATAGTTTAAAAGAAAGTATCATCCGCAGAGACCAAAAGCAAAATTACCAGGTTCTTTCTAGTAGAAAATGCTAAGCAATTACTTATCGAGGATTTTGATTCAGCAATTTAACAATTTCTAAATTCAATTCAGGAAAAACGTCTAGGGATTTACTTAGTTAAGAAAGGTGTTGGATCATACAATTTAACATGTGCATTTCTCTAAATTAGATAATTTTGAGGAATTGCAATTGATTCAGAATTTAGTCTATTCTTTTAAAATCAACCAAATTGCCTAAACAACCAGAGTCATTCTTTCAAACTAATTTGTCTTAGTCTAGATTCAGTATTTTTGATTACTCATTCATCCTTCCAACATGCAAATTTCTCTTTAAAGTCATTGCTATATTACGTCCTATCAAGCAGTCTAACAATCGAATTTCACTTCATAGTTTTTCACTCAATTGTCTCAAGAGTGCAAGAAAATTTGGCCAAGTCTACTCACAATATGATAATTACTTGATAAAACAAAATCAAACCAACATGAAAAGAAAGCATAATTCTATTGAATTAAAATGATCCAACTACACTTCCATTAATAGACAAATCCCTAGATAAGATAAACTACTCGCTCATGATTAAAAAGTAAACAACTAACCAAATGATTCAGCGAGATCTGAGAGGGAAAAGCTTGGTAATGACAGCCTCCAACAAAGTCTTCAAACTGCCAACAAAATCGAGTTCCACACATAAGATTCTCACTTGCACACAAAATCAAACTAGAATCTTAACTACAAAAAATAAAATTTGGGAAAGGGAATGTCTATATAAGATGATGGGGTCTCTTTCACTACTATCGAGGGATGTCTTCTTAAGCCAATACTCTAGCTTTCTTAGCCACATGCCCGAAGGGAGACGAAGAGGCCACAGTTACACAGGCAGCCACACAGCTTTCTCAAACCGTGGTCTTGGTTAGAACCAAATTCTTATGCTCTTCTCTTGATCCACAGGCATAGGGCTCGGGGTACCTCCATGACAGGTCAACAAGTACTCAAAATGGGGGTCAAATGTTGGGTCAAACAATCTAAAATCCTGCAAATATCATCAAACAACCATACCCAAGCATAAAACAAGGATAGGAGTATAATTATAGCATAAAACCCACAATTTTCCTAAAAATGTAGAAAATGACCTTAAAATGATATGCATGTTACGCACTTATCAATTTCATTTTATGTTGTAAAGAAGTCTGACAAACTAAGTTTGAAATGCCACGAATTAATGATTGCTTTAATATATATGACAGAAAGCAATCTTTCGCCTAGCTCTCTTCTAATGGTAAATATCAATGTTTATATTATATGGATTAGGCGATTTAGAAACTTGTGGTTAAAAAAAAAAAGAAGAGCCAACTATGTAGACGAATTGTCAAAAGAGTAAAGAAGAGAAAGAATGCTGAAGATAATAGTTTTTCTATATCTAAAAGTTCACTATCGAAGAAGCCCTCTAACTAAATAATACATAAATATATATTACCACAATCAATCACAAAAAAATGCTATAATCATTCATCTTTTTACACTAAAATTCACTTTATATACCATAAAAAAAATGTTCATTTTTAAAATAACACATATATATCTAACTATATCCCTTCTTTTGCTGAAAGGCGCTAACTTCTAGGGCAAAATATTTATTAACTTTGTAACCGAAGTTGCCCTTTGGGGCAGTTATGGTCCCTATGAATAAAATATTACCTTTTCCAGGTTAGCATGTGAACAACATGAAGATTGAGGTGGTGTAGTCTTATGGTGATTGGTTTCGTTTTTTTTTTTTTTTTTTTGGAGGTCCAATTGATGTCGTAATTTCGATTGATCAGGCTGGGGTTGATTCCAACCCCGAATGCCTCTTAAGAGTTTTTATAACATTTATTTTCATCTCCTCTTTTATCATGTATGATTGTTCCATTATTTTCCCTAACCTCTAACCTAGTTCTATGTTAAGCGAACTGAACTAGCAGGTGATCCGGTTGAGGAAGTGGTTAATGATTGGATTGGCTAGATCAGTAATGTCCCTTCCTATCAAATGAACTAGCTATGTACACCTCTTCTTCTTTCTCCATAAGACACCTTCTCTGACAGTTACAGTCTCTCTTTCTTTGTCTATGTTCCCAAGAGAGGTGTGCACCTACTGCTACAATCGTCTCCATGTCATAAAGTAATTTGCCAAAGAAGAATTTGTTAACTGCTAAGCTAAAAATACTAGGTTGAAACCCACATGGTTCTTTTTTCTTTTTTCCCCCCTTTTAAAAAATGCTAGTACTGGATAGTAAAATCCAATCTAACAGCAAATTGACTGGGTCAAATTGGAAATAAGTTGCCCAGTTTTGACTGGTTTTGTCTAGTTCAGAGCTATAGAGGGTTAATGCGCATATCTAAACTAGACCAAACACTGGTTTCCTGTTGATCCTATTATAAAACCCATGATATTTTAAATAAATCTATTAAAGCAAAATGTAGTTAATAGTGAAGTTCAATATGTTAAGGTATATTTTACAAATTATCATTTACCCAATTATCAACTTCGCCTGAAAGGGACATGTGACACCCCCAAAATGCTAATGACATGATTTACGGAAAACTGCAGTAGAAGACTTAATGATAGACAGTGTTACTGTCATCCTGATATGGACAAGGCTCACTAAAACCATGTAATCTTGTAACTCATGTTCACAATCACAATATCTATTAAATTGAAATGCTCTAAGACCAAAGTTCATAATAGTTCAACTTCAATACAATTGACTTAATCACATCATGTGCTAACTCGCACTCCACACTACACAAGTATATTCAATATAGACCCAACTTAACCTTGAGGTCGATCCCAACATTCATGCTATGCTGAATCCACTGCGAGCATCTGATGACTGCCAAAAGGGCTTGATAGTACGAGAAACATGTGATACTTCATCACCTAAAATGGAAAACATGGAAACAATTCGAAAATGTGAGCTAAAACTCAGTACATGCATTCACGTATTGTAAAATGAGCGTAGAAACACTGTTGATGGGTTCCCCCCTTTGCAATTCATTTAGGTCGCAATAACAATGAAAATGAAAGTAATATAAAATTGAATTGCTCATTATTATCTGGATGTGAACCCTTTGCAATGATATGATCTATACATCGGTGTACACCAGTCAATCTAATCAAGACTTAGCCTAAAGCCGTATGGGTAAATGATGAGCTGATGTCCTATAGATGATAACTAACGGGGTCATAAGTTAAATGGCAAATCACTGTATAAACTAATTCATTGATCATAAACTCATTAAGAGTTGTAACTTGGTAAACATGTTCTTCTTTCTGAAGATACAGGCAATAGACGAACCTTGAGTCTTTAAAAATGTCATCTGACTTGATAAATGTCAGCTGTTTCATAAATGTCATCTGACTTGATAAATATGTTTTGACTTGATGAGACTTATGAATAACGGGGAATGATAACTAGGCCTCGACTCTGTTTCATAAATGTCATTATAGGTATGTGTAGTTAGTAAATGATCCTTGCTCACATAATTGAGTAAGTAAAAGTTTGTGTAATAGATATTGAGTAATTAAATGGCATACATAACTTGCATATTTCAATATAACTTCAAAACTAAATTAATGAAAGTAATTAAATCCGATATAAAGCAAATACAAGTAAAATAGACCACAATGGGATAAATGAGATTACAAAGAAAAAGGCCTTGATGGTGATAAATGGGAGAGAGATTTTGGCCTTTTCTAAAATAGTTGCTCATACGGGTTGAAGGCTCGCTGATGTATAGCTTGGTTCAAGAAAACAATAGGTACACTAGATTGGCTTGATAATTACATTTGATACATTCTGAATTGAGTAAGTAATAAAGGTTTGAGGACAAGAGAGATACATCTTGGTTCAAAATAGTATAAACTGCAGTAACTTGGTCTGATAAATATGGTTTCTGAGTCAAAAATTCTCCCCACTTTTCATGTTTCATTCATAAGTCTATTAAATGTAGTTTTTTACCCCAAATAGATTATTGATCCGAATAAAAACTATTAAACTCCCCAAACTTGGTACTTTCTTTATAATATCCATAAGTGATTCAAAACTCATAATTAAACTCCCAAAATGCATGTTTTTCTTCTTTTCTCTTATAAATCAAGCTGAAAACTCCAATAAAATACATGAGTATTCATTCCCCCCTTAAATGACCTTACTGGGCCCAAAGTACACAAAATTTAGTGCATGATCAATCTTACCCAATCTTTATTATTGCTCTTCACACAATTACTCAAAATGCTTCCAAAAATCACCAAACTCAAAATACTCAGCAACAATTCATGAAATCTTATAAGAAATTTGAAAATGATATGAGAAATCTATAGTAAATATTTTAAAATTTTAATCTAAGTATACGCTACACAAAAATTAGAATAACAGCCCAATTTGCACTAGAGGGGGTTAGTTTATTTCAAAAATTCTTAACTTTCACCCTTGACTCCAAATGAAGATATGAAACCCCAATATGAAAAGATTAATAAGTCCTCAAAAACTTTCATTTATAATATAAAACATGATTCCTACAATATGGTTCCCAAAATAGTGTTACAACACAAGTGTGTCAGTTTTGATTGAACCTGCACAGTTCTAGCAAAATAGATATAATGTTTTCCACTAAGCTCGGATTAAGGTGATTCAAAAGGCATTTGAAAGATAACACACTAATCTATCTACCCACCAAAAGTCATAATTTTTTCATGGGCCAATCATTACTAGTTTAATCTCAAATTCACCCATGTTTTCTGCCATTTCTAGCCCTCATTGCTTTTGCTTTCTCCTCTTTTGTTCACATAAATCCTCACTTAAAATCATTCCAAATCACCAAAAACATCATCATAATCATCAATAAGACTAAAGATTACAGAATCATATACAAAATAATACAAATCCATCACTTATATTTAACTAACTTGATCATGACAAAACCCTAACCTTAACATGCTTCAAGCTCAACCCCACCATGATCAATATCTCCAAAATCAAAAAACTTTCCATGATAACATTTAGTTTGATCTGAAGAGCATGAACATTAACTAAGGCAATCATAAAACCAAAAATAAATGAAGATCAAGTTAGGGTTTACTCACTTTGATGCTTGAAAAACAAAAGATGTATGTGGTGTAAGGTGTGGGAATGGTTGGTGGTGGTTGGAGTGGTCGGAGGCAGCAGTAGCTTAGGGGGAAAGGGGGGCGGGGGGGTAGAGGGAGAAAGGGGAGAGAGAGATGTGTGAGCGATCTTTTACTTGGCTAAGAATGAAAGAAACATTACTTGGCTGATTTTGTCCATCAAAAAGTGGCTTTTTGTTAACCAAGGTTAGATTTAAATCATGGTAATTAGTTAGGTTAGTCAAGCAAACTTGTTGGATTATGATTAGCTTGTACAGTTTGGGGTCCGGAAAGGGAAGTAAACCGTACGCGATTAAATTTTCGTAGCTCGAAATTAAATTTTTGTGAGGTTATAAAAATAATAGTAGTAGTAGTAGTAGTAGTAGTAATAGTAGTAGTAGTAATAATAATAATAATAATAATAATAATAATAATAATAATAATAATGAATTTTTAAATTATAATTATCGAGACCTACTGTGGATTCACCTAAAATTTTACGATAATTAAAACCCAAAATGCAAAGTGGGATCCAAAATTGTAATTTGCTAAATAAATAAATTAAGTGTGTTTGAATGAATAAACATGATTTGATTAAATAAATAACCATAAAAATAAAGATGATTTAAATAAATATGGATTAGGTTCGGGATATTACAGCCTTCCCCCTTAAAGAGTTTCGTTTTTGAAACTTATGAGTTTTGTGAAAATATGCACTGATATCACAAACGAATGTGGATGTTTGACTTTCGTCTCTTTTTGGGTTTCTCCAAGTGGCTTTTGAGGAGGTATGATTGCCCAAAGTACTTTTTGCGTCATCTGAAACTGTCAACATTGTGCTAACTCTTGTCGACATTGCCCGACATAACTCTTTTGTCGGCCTTGTCTCAACTTAATGTGTCCTTGAATTTCTTTCGTAATACTTGCTTGGATTAACTCTATTCTTATACCCAATGCTTCTTCTGGCTCACACCAATAAGACCTAACATTGCTCAAGAATATACTCTTATCAAAATGTCCTCATTTAGTGTTCTCAAGGCATCACCTGTTCTCCCCTCATCCGACTAATCAAAGGTCTACTCCAATTCCACATTGGACAATAAAATTAATATCTTCAGGAATGAAAATGAGGGAATTGGTAGTCAAGCGAGTCATTAAGTCTAAAAGAAATAAATAATGAGATTAAGAAATTGATAAAAGGGGGATTATCATGAGGTGGTTGAAATAAAATAACCAGAATGTTAAAATATAATGCCAAATAAATCATGGTTTATAAATACAGATTATAAAGGATTCAATAGATAGTCAACCAAGGGGAAAAATGGCTCGATGACACTCGAGTTTAGCAAATGCAAGATGACAAGATGGTAACTTTCCAGCCTCAATTGTTAGGTTAAGTGCACTAGATAGATGGGAAAAGCAATGTGCGATAAGTAGATAGATAGATTGGATAAGTAAAATGCAATAGATATATAAATAGATTGGACAAGTTGCATTGAGAACATGCCTTTCTCAGATAAAGTCAATTTGAGCGTAGTGATAAGATGCAATGGAGAATGCTGAAGTTTATTGATGAGGACGTAAAATATAAGTATGAGAATTGAATTTAAAAGCAAGGAGAGTAATTCTATCATGAATTCAGAGTAAGTTATACGAGCGTATCATTATGAACAAATGAAATATCGGGTATAGGGAGATGAAACAATATTGGATAAAATCAAATTGGAAAGATGAAACAAGCAGACAATTACATGAACTACTATAAAAGAACATTCTTGCAAACGATAAGCTGTCATTGGCATGGCGTAGATAATAATTGAAGTCATTTAAACAAATGGCCTAGCTAAAGAGATGTTATAGACCAAGTGAGTGTCAATACTAAAGGAATAATGCCCCTGAACAATCCAAGGTGACTAGGGCCGAAGTAGGTCAATGACTGGAAGTAATGGGAGCATTGCAGATATAAGGTCGTAGTGATAAGAGCAGCCTCTTTCTATGCATGGCAACTAAATCTTACTCGTACCACCCATATACTGCTAAGTAGTACACCGCAAATTATTGAATTACCATCATAGGATTCCCTACGGTAATTCCATCGTATACTTATTCAACCCAAAGATAGACTAAGCTACAAATGGCATTCCCGTAATAGGTTTTAAGCATCACTGTACTCAATATCATATATGTTAATACGCCTCAATGAGACTCTCAAATTCTGGAGCGAAACGGACATATTTCCATCTAAAAACTGGCTAAAACCTAGGCTTAAAGCCTTACAACATGTACTTAACATGAAAAATCACACTTCAATAGCTCAATGGCCACATGCCGGAGTTCATAACTCAACGGGTCACACACCTGGAGTGAATTTAAACAAATGAGAGAAATAAAACATACAATACAACTCCCCGATAAATAAGAGCATGCCTCACCAATAGGTCACCCAAATGGTTTCACACTTCACTTTGCTAATGCTCGAATCTCAGGATATTACCAAATGATTGAGTCACCCAAATGAAAATGGTTCCTTTATATATGCCCATACATATGAACTTATAGTTAATAACTCATTTAACTGGTCCAACATAACTCATACATATCTTGATAGCTAACTTATAAACACTTGATAGCTCACAGTGGCCTTAAAACCTTAGCTCTGATACCAAATCTGTAATGCCCCCAAAATGTTAAGGACATGATTTACGAAAAACTGCAGCGGAAGACTTAATAATAGAAGGTGCTACTACCATCCTGATGTGGATAAGGCTCACTGAAACAACTTAATCTTGCAACTTGTGTTCACAATCACAATATCTATCAAATTGAAACACTCCAAGACCAAAGTTCATAATAGTTCAACTTTAATACAATCGGCTTAATCATATCATGTGCTAACTCGCACTTCACACTGCACAAGTATATTAAATATAGACCCAACTTGACCCTGAGGTCGATCCCAACATTCATGCTATGTTGAATCCGCTGCAAGCATCTGATGACTTCTAAAAGTACTTGCTAAATTGAGAAACATGTGATACTTCATCACTTAAATGGAAAATATGAAAACAATTTGAAAATGTGAGCTGAAACTCAATACATGCATTCATGTATTGTAAAATGAGCGTAGGAATACTGTTGATGAGTGCCCACTTTGCAATTCATTTAGTTCGCAATAACAATAAAAATGAAAGTAATATAAAACTGAATTGCTCATTATTATCTGAATGTGAACCCCTTGCAATGATATGATCTGTACATGGGTGTGTACCTATTAATCCGATTAAGACTTAACTTGATGCCGCCCAGGTAAATGATGGGCTAACGCCCTATAGATGATAACTGATGGGGTCACAAATTAAATGGCAAATCACTATATAAACTGATTCATTGATAAACTCATTAAGAGTTGTAACTTGGTAAACATGTTCCGCTTTCTGAAGATAAAGGCAATGGACGTACCTTGAGTCTTTAAAAATGTCATCTGACTTGATAAATGTCAGCTGTTTCATAAATGTCATCTGACTTGATAAATATGTTCTGACTTGATAACCCTTACGCATAACGAGAAACAATAACTAGGCATCGACTCTGTTTCATAAATCTCATTGTAGGTATGTGTAGTCAATAAATGATTCTTCCTCATATAATTGAGTAAGTAAAAGTATATGTAATAGAAATTGAGTAATTAAATGGTATACATAACTTGGGTATTTCAATATAACTTTAAAACTAAATTAATAAAAGTAATCAAATCCGATATAAAGTAAATGCAAATAAAATAGACCACAATGAGAAAAATGAGATTACAAGGGAAAAGGCCTTGATGGTGACAAATGAAAGTGTAGTTTTTGCTTTTCTAAAATAGGTTGTTGATATGGGTTTAAGGCTCGCTAATGTATGGCTTGGTTTAAGATAACAGCGAGTACACTTGAATGGCTTGTTAATTACATTTCACATGTTCTGAATTGAGTAAGTAATAAAGGTTTGAGGCCAAAAAAGATATATGTTGGTTCAAAACACCATAAACTGCAATAACTTGGTATCATAAATATGGTTTAGGAGTCAAAAATTCTCCCCGCCTCTCATGTTTTATTTACAGGTCCATTAAATATAGTTTTTCATCCCAAATAGATTATTTATCCCAAACTCCCCAAACTTGGTACGTTCTTTGTAATATCCATAAGTTATTCAAAACTCATAACTAAGCTCCAAAATGCATGTTTTTCTTCTTTTCTCTCATAAATTGAGCTCAAAACTCCAATAAAGTCCATGAATATTTATTCCCCTCTTAAATGACTTTACTTGGCCCAAAATACACAAAATAAGTGCATGATCAATCTCACTCAATCTTTATTATTTCTCTTTACACAATTACTTAAAATGCTTCAAAAAATCACTAAACTCAAAATACTCAACCAAAATTCATAAAATCTTACAGGACATTCGGAAATAATATGGGAAATCTACAGTACATTTTTTAGAATTTTTCTCCAAGCATACGCTGCAAAGAAATTATAATAACATTCTAATTTGCACCAAAGCAGGCTAGTTCAATTCAAAAATTCATAAATTTCACCCTTGACTTCAAATGGAAACCTAAAATCCCAATATGGAAAGATTAAGAAGTCCTAAAAAGCTTTTATTTACAACAAAAAACATAATTTGCACAATAGGGATCCCAAAATGGGGTTGAAACACAAGTGTGTCAGTTTTGATTGAACCCGCGTAGTTCTAGCAAAATAGCCATAACGTTTTCCACATAACTCAAATTAAGGCGCTTCAAAATGCGTTTGAAAGCTAACTCACTGATCTATCTATCCACCAAAAATCATAATTTGTAATGGGCTGATCATGACGAGTTTAATCTCAAAGTCACCCCTATTTTTTGCTATTTTTAGCCCTCACTGTTTTTGTTTTCTCCTCTTTTTTTCACATAATTCCTCACTTAAAATCATTCCAAATCAGCAAAAACACTATCATAATCATTAGTAAGACTAAAGATTACAAAATTATGCACAAAATAATACAAATCCATCGCTTGACTTAAGCTAACTTAACCATGACAAAAGCCTAACCTTAACATGCTTCAAGCTCAACCCCACCATGATCAATATCCCCAAAATAAATACAATTTGCATAATAACATCTACTTTGATCTCAAGAGCATGAATCATAACTAAAATAACCATAAAAACAAAAATACATCATGATCAAGTTAGGGTTTACTCACTTTGATGTTTGAAAAACAAAAGATGTATGTAGTGTGAGGTGTGGGGTATGGCTGGTGGTGGTTGTGGTGGTCGGAGGTAGCCCTTGGCTAGCCAGAAAACACCAGGAGAAGGCAGCAGCAACTTGGGGGGAAAGGGGGGCCGTGGGGTAGAGGGAGAAAGGAGAGAGAGATGTGTGAGTGATCTTTCACTTGGCAAGAATAAAAGAAGCATTACTTGGCTGATTTTATCAATCAAAAAGTGGCTTTTTGTTAACTATGGTTTGATTTAAATCATGGTAATTAGTGAGGTTAGTTAAGCAAGCTTGTTGGATTATGATTGACTTGTACGGTTTGGGGCCCGGGAAGGGAAGGAAACCATATGCGATTAAATTTTTGTAGCTCGAAATTAAATTTTTGCGAGGTTATAAAAATAATAGTAGTAGTAGTAGTAGTAGTAGTAGTAGTAATAATAATAATAATAATAATGAATCCTTAAATTATAATTTTCGAGCCCTACTATGGATTCACCTGAAATTTTACGATAATTGAACCCCGAAATGCAAAGTGGACCCAAATTATAATATGCTAAATAAATAAATTAGGTGTATTTGAATTAATAAATATGATTTGCTTAAATAAATAACCGTGAAAATAAAGATGATTTAAATAAATATGGGTTAGAGTCAGAATATTACAGGACATGAAATAAAGTTTCTAAAAATATATGATACTATTAAGAGTATACCTAAAATATGTTAGCATCTACTTTCATTTGAAATCGTAGAAAGAAAAATACTTAATGTGTGACACAAAATGAGTAAGCAAAAAAATAATGTTGAAAATATTCACCTCTTTGTATATAAAGGTTCACGTTTTGAACCCTAAATGCTCATTTGTAAACTAATATATAAAACATTTAAAAAATATAAAAAGTTTAAACTTCAAACATCTTAAGTACAAAAATGATTTTGGTACAATTAATTGCAATGTGATAGAGAAAAGACAATTCATGTGTGATAGAATGAGCAAATACAAAAAGAATGATTAAAATACTTATTGTTTATACGTAAATTTTCTCTACTGAAACAAAAAACGTCCATTTTGTAAATTACAAAACATAACATTGCTAATGGGACTTCAATTAATCCAAGTTGAATAGCTGGACGCTACTAATGGGCCTTCAAAGCCACTTACAAACAGTGATGATTCAGAATATGGTCTATCCATATGCCCAAATAAAGAACAACAGACCTAACCACTTCCCAAGTGAAAGGCTTTGCGGTTGGGCCCAAGCGTTAAATGGTGAGGTCTCAATGTGCAGGAATTTTTGCTTCATGTAGACCAAATATTAAGGAAGCTTTTGTATTTTGTTTTTCAAATATTAATTAAAAATCTAAGTATGGAAATCAAAAAGGATAGGTCATATGAATTAGGAGCTTATAAGATACCACAAAACACCTACAATGCAGCATACATTATAGAAGACTCAGTCCCGTAACATAAAATAACTAGATCTAATATAAAACATCCGAAAAAACCAACTTCTTTAAAAATTAACATACATCCGATAGATTTTTCATGGAAGTCTGAATTGTGAATCCTCATGTCAGCAAAGCCATCAATCCAATATAATGCAACTCAATCTGGTAGACTACAAACTCCGATAAAAACAAAAATCCTTACAGTATCTTGGCACGTCTTCCTCAACTGGAATCTTTATCACCATTGCCCATATGCAAAAATGTAGAAACAACCTGAACAATGCATCCAGCAAAAGCATAGTTTGTTTCATAATATTAGATTGCATGTAACACAAGGGGAGATAATATTTACTATCAGCTTAGTTCTAAATAAAAATCTTGTCATAAAAATAAACTTTTGCAAATAATTTAAAGGCAATATTCAAATTCCAACCCAACAAGTAATTTGTTAACACTTAAGAATTCAAAAAATTCTCGTAAGAACAATGAAATATATTTTCCAGGTGATAATGCATTACAAAAGGAAAAAGATCACACAACTAGGATCTAGGTTGATCCCAAAGTGTCATGGTATCTAACAATGAATGTATGTCTTGATTTGGTGCTTCCTGACTTTGATCTATTCTCCTCCTATCTTTTTTTTCTTATACCCCATAACCCAACATTAAATGTCTAACTAACTTGCCCTATTTTGACTCACTTGAGATCCTTCAATCTCTCTGGATAAACATACACCAAAGATCGGGCATGATGAAAACCAAAAAAATTTTATTCCCGAGGATTATAAAAAAGTTTGATTCCTTGATAATTACAAGTCATTATCTCAAAACAAGAACAAACAACTATGCCACATATTGTTTCATATACGCAAATCAGAAACACATGGAAATCCATTGAACTATCCATTATTGAACTAGTAGATAAGGGTTCTAACACTATTATCTCCAGACCACAATGCATTGCAGAACCATATGTCCGTATAACTCATATCATTGACCTTACAGGCTAGAATATAAGGGGTGCAGACTTAAGGTCATCAGCAGCTATTAGATTTATGCATACCAATAAAAATTCAAATGGGAATTTATCAAGAAAGGTACCTTGTTATGTCACGCCATCTAGACAAAAAACACCTAGCTAGTACGTCTAGTTTTCATTGTAGACAATCTAGTTGAAGATTCAACATTATTGCAGTATAAGAATCACTATAAACTGACTTGGAAAAGAGATTTGTGTTTTTTTGGCACAATGCTTTGCATATGGCAAACAATTGCTTATTTTGATGGGGACAAATGTAAGTGTACCAAAGAAATAGAAAATAAAACCAGTAGTAAAATTGTCACATCTCTTAGCCTAGCAGCATGTTAACATAACTCATTGTTTTTTGTCTCCTAGGCAGGTGGAAACTACTCACCATACTTAAAGCCAACATGAAAACTTGAAGACGATAGGCACTTATAGCAAGTTACGAAAAACAAAACGAAATTAATGTAAAAGATACAGAATAAAAGGCATCCAATAAATGAAGATAATACTCTGCTCGAACTTCCTTGTTAGGATGATTATGAGTGTCATGATTGACTATCAAATTACAAGACTAGCATTTCCTAGAAGGCTTTGCATGACTTTCAACTACCTTTTGGTCTTGGACTTTATAGGAGGTTAAGCTCTAATCTCTTGACGAGCAGCGAAACCATGAAGAGCTTCAATATCTTCACCTTTAGACTTCACTTTTTCTAAACCTATTTTATGTTTCAACCCTAAATCCAACTCTTGTGGTTTACTCAACACATGTTGTAAGTCCCTTCGATAGCCTTCAGCGAGACTTGCACAAGTGAACATCTCTAACCACAACTCCCTTAACAAAATGTTGCAATCTCCAGTACAAAATGGCCCTACTTCACCATTGCACCAAAATGAAACAATAGGTTTTTCATTACATCCTTTGAACACCAACCTAAAATAAATTGAATTGGAACCTTATTTACGGACTTTCCCTTCAGTCACAAGATAGGCTAACAAAAAATCTGTTGGGTTTTAAACATTTTATATAGCACCTTGCATTGTAAGAATTACTAGCATTTTGATAAACAACATCAAAAGACTTGTTTTTCTTTGGGTCAAATGCTCTAAAAATTTCAAATTCATCACTTTTTGACATAGAATCAAAACTGCAAGAAAACAAGGCCTCATAAATCTCTTGAAAGTTAAAAAAGTTGGCATTCATGTACATATTAGATGCATGTTTTTCCAAGCCAATAGCAGTTTTCAACTCTAATGTAGACAACTTTGGTGAAACATTAAACTTTGATTGCTGGTATCTTTGGGCATTGATATTGCTGACAAATGAAAGCTAAAACTCAACCAAACTGACAAAGTAATTAGTGAAATAGCTATAAAAGCTATTCTCACTTTCCAGAACTTGATGCACTCCTCAAAAGCATAGCTAAGGATATCTCTCTAAAATTTAAAGTGCCCACAATGATCTAATTTCATAAATGTTCCTCAACCATTCATCAATTTGAAGGCCAAATTCAACCAGAATGTCCCACCACTAAAACTCAATGACACCATTATCAAAACTTCAGACACGATTTGGTAATTTTTTAGTATGTCCTTAGACAATTGAGGACCAATCTTCTTAGGAATCATCTTTATAATATGCCAAGCACAAAAACAATGAGCACATTTATGAAAAACATAATCAATGGCTATAGTCATGGTTGGGTCCAAATCAGTAATAATGCATTGAGGTTCGAAATTACCTATAACTTGGAGAAATTTCTCAGATAACCACATGGATGATTCAACATCCTCTTTTTCTATTAAAGCAGTAGTAAATGCAATGCATCTACAGTGATGTTCTATTCATGTAAAAAGGGTAGATATCATATTATATTTGTTAGTACCAAAAGTGGTATCAAATGAAACAACATCATGAAACAATGCATAATTCTTTCAATTGATTGGATCAGCCCAAAATTTTCACATTAGAGAACCAGTTTCATCAACTTTATATTTGAAAATGAATGAAGTTATTGACTTCTTTTTCTCTAAAATATTCAATGAATACTTAAGCATCTAAATCAGTAATAAAAGATTTCAAATCTCTTTCGGAGCTTTTGAAATCACTTTGGATCCATAAATGTCCCCAAACCCTCCCACATACTCTTTAAGTATCTGAAATATCTTATAAGACCCTGATTGACTTGTCATGATCCATTATAAACTTCTTATGCACCAATGACATATTCTTGTTTGTTTTAAATACAAATAAGAACTCAGGGTAGCCAACACATGTGAATGTGCAACAATGAAGCGAGAAACCATGTATTTCCTAATTTTGCTATGTTGAAATACAATTGTAGTTTTGCATCCTGGCCTTGTCAAAGGCCTTCTTTAGTATTCCTTCGCATAAACAACCATGCCCTTAGTGTTCTTAACATGATCATGATAACATTTAGAATGACAATCTATTCTAAAACCCTTTCTGCTACAAATAAAATACTTAAACATAATAGCACAATCTCTGTCCTTCGTATGAGAGAACACTTGAATCACAAAACTACAATAACTTGCGTAATTCCCATTAGACCTGTCAGTTTGGGCGGATGAGTAAAATATGGGTCGGGTGTATTCGGGTTCGGGTGAAATACGGGTTGGGTGTATTTCGTGTTCGGGTAAAATACGGACGGGGTATTTCGGTTTTACGGGTTTTAGATCAACCCAACGGGTATATAGCGCCTTTTTCTGTTTCAAAACCAAAAATCTTCATATTTATTAATCAAAATTGTTAGTATTTAATGACAAGTCATAATAATTGTAATTTCTTAAAAGAATGTTAAAAATATTCAAACTTTTTATTATAACAAATGAACATCTTATATGGGCGGACAAAAAATCCAGCCCTACTTGATTTTGGGTGGATCGACCCATACATTGAAAGAATGTTAATAGCGGGTCGGCCATTTATGGGGTAGCCCATCTGAAGCATTTTAATGGATCGTAGCAGTTTGACCGCTAACAAACTAATTAATAATTTAATATTTTTAGTAACTAACCTACCAATGTCAAAATAGGTAAAACTTTATTAATGGGCCGACGCCAATACCATACAGTTAGCCGTTTTCCTGCCACTAGCATCATAGTTCAAGACTAATTGGAATGCAAACTAAATAAAATTGAATAAAAGAAGTACAAGATATTATCTTACAGTTGTAACATTAAAAATTTAAATTATTACAAATTAATTAATTTTAAAAATAATTAGACATATTTGTTTAACTAAGTATATAATGGTATGACTTGTGCATCTTTAATGCTTGTCTTCTTTTAAATTAACTTTTTTTAAAAGATTAGATAGTTGTTTCATGTAATTTTATATCCATTTTTAATATTTTTTTCATTTAAAAATTGTGTACGATATTATTTTTAGAGAATGGAGAAGAAAAAGATGAGGTTATCATTGTTTAATTTGCAAATAGATTCAATAGTTGTATAATGTCTTTATAAGCTATTCGATAAAAATGACTAACTATTATATTATTGTTAAGAGTGATAAATTAGCGAAAAATAAAAAACTAAGAATACAATGTTCGGGTCAAGCGGATAGGTTCGGGTTCGGGTCGGGTTTAACCTGCTAATTTGCGGGTTTGGCTTATTTCGTATTCGGGTCGAGAAAATCGTGTTCAAGACTCAAAATTTTCGGGCAGATGTAGGTCGGGTTTTCGGATGGGGTCAATTTTTACCAGGTCTAATTCTCATAAAAGCTGATATTCTCCTCCAAAGACCGGAATATGATGCCAACAATACCTTAAAATTCCTTGGAACAATTAGGATCCTATTGTTTGATGCCTGAAATGCCACCAGAACAAACTGGATTTTTAACCACTCTTAAATATGCCAACTGTTTTCAGAATAAAATACATAAAAGATTTGAAAAACACACATAAATTTAGTGAAAAAGACCATGCCAGAGCTAACCAACAAAAATAAGACCAAAATGTTGCTTTCATACCAATATTAGAAAAAGCATTAATGGCATCTTCATGTTCATTCCTAGCAATACTTGGTCTAGCTACCGCTTGGAAAACCAAAGTGCTTTCACGTTTAGAAGTGACACGACACACTGAAACCACATTAGAAACAACTAACTATTAAGATAAAGCAATTGAAGATACAACATTTGTCTTCTAAAATAAATAAAAAGCATAAAATTAACCTGATGTATTACAGATCATGAATATATAAAGCACTACACCAAGAAGAAAACATACAAAAGCATCGACATCTAGTTATTACATAAAATTTTTTAAAAAAAGGACGGTATGGTTAGGTAGGTGGGGAGAGTGGTAGACTAAAGAGAATGACAATATCAGATATAGAAAGGAGATAAACATTTGATCTTCTACTTGGGCCAATGTTTACTAAACTCCCAACTAAAAATTACAACTTCAATTCCACCATGAAAAAGATATCAAAAAATGAAAAGCACTGAAAACAAAAAGTCACAGTAGCCAATTAACCCGGCTTTCTCCATCAACTCACAATGTAAACTCATGAGAACAACCTAACATAACTTTTGCCCAACCAAGTTGACCATTATGATATGCTATGCGATAGGATTAATGTAAAACAATTAGATTATGGTTTCGTTATGTAGTTTGGTTAAATGCTTCAATCAAGTGGTATAAATTAAAGCACCAGAATTCACATGAAAAGAGGGAATCCTAACCAACCAACGCACTATGCATAAGCACCTTTTCTCATGAAATATGGCATGAGCTAAGTCAGTCACTTCAAACTCTCTAAGCGTGTGTTTTTTTCTCATCATATATTCTTTGTGAGAATAAAAACAGAGAGACATAATGCAACTTGCAAATAAAATAATATGTCCAGCGCCGTTGCTAATTAGATTTGGATATGAAACCATGATGATGTCATTAGCACATTTACCGAGATAGAACTGATAGTCATGTGCACACACCATTGATGATATCATTATATAGATCACAAAAAATGAAGAAAAAAATGAAACTATAAAAAGGAAAAGGAAAACACATTTCCTCAGATTCTTCATCCTCAACCACCATACCCAATGGTCCAGTAAGGCTCTAAATAAGGAACCAATTTGCATCAGGAAAAAACAACTAGACAAAAAGATACAAGATATACGAATAGTTAGAACAATACTAAGAGCAAACTTACAATTTAAAAGAAAGAGTAAACAATAAAACAAATCTACACCTGTCCACAACTCTAATCGATTGAAATCTTAATTAGCCGAGCAATTGATCCACTCAAATAAAAATTAAACCCAAAATTGACGAGTTCCTATTCATGTAAACCCTAGACTTCAAAGAACACTCCCAAGAATTCAGAATCGCCTAAAAATAATTCCCAAAAAACCCAAAATTTCTAAACAAAGGCTTTGAAAACAACGTACAATACTGAGATGCCAAAATCACCAATTGAAATAAAAAAACGGTTCACCTTTTACACATATTACTCGCAAAATCTCTTAAACCAAAATTCCAGCCATTGAAGGACGATAACCATTTATTGACGAGAAAAAGACCTACAAACATGAAAAAGCCGACCTTAGGCGTGTAATGGAGAAACGAACCACATAAATAATGCGGAAAAGTTGAGAAGACCATAATTCCCCCCAACCCCAAACCGGCTTGAAAACCCAAAAGCATATTAAAATGGCAACGTAGTTACGAAGATGCCATAAAGAACCTTGTCCTCTGCCTTTTTTGTCAAACCGACATTATTTTTCAAAACCCAAATGCAGTGATCAGCCATAACTGTTAGCTCATCGATTGAATAGGCCAAGTGAAGAAGTTTGCAATAGGGCATAGGGTTTGCATATGAACCATATATATATATATATATATATATATATATATATATATATATATATATATATATATATATATATATATATATATATATATATATATATATATATATATATATATATATATATATAACACCCTGAATTTCTAATTCATTCTTTATTACTAATATTAACCGACGTGGCAGCGAAAAGGCCTAAATGGAGTGTTACTGCCATATTTACTTTGTGGAGATACCAGGCTGTGTATCAACCTAAACTTTAATACAAAAGGTTCTTTAACAATACTTTAGTTTAAAGATTTCCAATCCACAACTAGAGCAATGACTAAGCTAAACAAAATCCATTACAATTTCTGTGAACTAATTTAATCCAAACTATAATTCAAACGAAGGAGTCTCGCTCTAACCTTGGCTCCCCATTTCCATGAGCATGCATCTCACCTAAGAACAAAACATTTTATAAAAATAAGATAAACTTAATAACAAACATCACTAACAGTAAAGGTACACACACAAATTCATTTTTAAAAAAACATTTTAGGGGGGGAAGAACACAGGCGATTAAGACGATCCACTTTTTTACAAAACCATTATGTTCTCCTCATTGATCAGTTTCAGTGTTTCAAGGGTGAACGACTCCACTGGGTTTCATGGCCTGTCCTTTGGTCAAGAGCAGTCACTTAACTGTAACCTGGCCTACCGTTACACAAACGGTTACCGCTTAATTAACCCCGGCCTACCGCCACAATGGACAGTTACCGCTAGCCTAGTCCACGCTCGTCCATAAGGAGGTACGTGGCCGCTTACGTGCATGCACGATACCTGGGGAAGGCTAAAGGCCTTCGAAACACAAAAGAAATCCTTTTACCCAATCTCACCCGTTCAGTTGGTCATTACATATTCAGATTATTGATGCCCTTTTAGACTACACACCTAGTCCAAGCCTAGCCCAGACTAATCTCAAATATCCATTTTTTTTTTTTTTTGTTTGCAACTCAGCCAACATCAACCCACACATGCATTAATTTAGTAAAACAATGTAATTGCAGTGCATAAAGAGAAATCGTATCATGCACACACAGTCCAATACTGAACCTTCACATAACACGTTTCAAATCACCCTTTAAGCACAAACAAAATCCACATTTCCCTGATACATTCTGAGAAGGGTTAGGGCATGCTTGTTACCTAGAAATCCATAAAATTACAGGCTCGATTTTCTTAATTTGGCATAATAATCAGCACCTAGACCCAAAATAGTGTCCACAATTAGTCCAAATCTTATGACCCACATCTACAGCCCATTTTCTGCTTAAAAATAATTTTCTACAATTTTTAGACACCCTTAGAAACTTCCAAATATGGTTATTCTAGTATCCAGTGGAGGTAATAAATTGGGTCCAACTTCCAGAAGCCATAACTAGAGATCTATATATCAAAACTCAAAGGTTTTAGCCATTATAGAAAGACCAAGTTGACTCCTAAATGTTCGATGCTTAATATTTCTCTCAAATTTGCAACTACTAGGTTGAAAATCTCAAAATGTCTACCCTATTACTGACTATCCTGATCTGGATAGTCTCTACTAATTTGCTTATAACTTGCTCAATTTAAATCCGATTCTAGCGAGTTAAAAGCCATAGTGTAGAGGATGCCTTGGCCTAATTAGCATAAAAAGTCTGTGATTTTTGGATCAGTACAACCCCATGGAAAAATTTTTAAAGTCGATGCATATTCTATCCTCAACCAGCAACATTTTGCCCAAAATTCTTAACCCTAAAGTGTGCTCCTTTTAAGCCACGTTTTTAATAACAACCAATCAATGACTAACATATCGATCTCAATGATCCTACGATCCCCACTAATCCAAGTTAAGTCAAGGTTTTTAAATTTAACCAAACGAAAATCAAATACGAATATTATGCTCACCTTGACTCGGTTTTTGGGAGAAGAGCGATTAAATCGTCACACCCTTGAAGATTAAAATCTGAAAAATTATAAAACTTGTATTAAAATTTGCACACTTGAATTCTTAACCCAAAACCATAAAATGGTGACAAAATATAAAAAGACTCTAGCTTTTAGGTCTTGTATGCGTGGGGGTGCATCCCACTTACCGCAAATAAGGAGGAGAGAGGCGTGAGGTGTGGCGGGTTAGCCGGTGGTGTGGTGGTGGCTGCAGTGGTGCTGGTGGTGGCACAACAAGAATGAAGGGGGAGAGAGAGAGAGAGCAAGGGGGAGAGAGAGAGCGAAAGAGAGAGAGAGAGAGAGAGCAAGAGAGAGAGCGAAAGAGAGCGAGTAAGAGAAAGAGAGAGAGAGCACAGCTAGGGTTTAGGGGGGCCGTGCATGGGTATGGGGAAGAGAGAAAGATAGGCTCAGTTAGGGTTTCCTTTGGAGGGCACTGTATGGGGATGGTGAGGAAGAGAGAGAGAGCTCCAGGGTTAGGGTGTGGGGTTTTGTTTAGGAGGGTGGATGCCCATGCAAAAATTACTAGGCCCTAAGTAAAATGAAACAAGGTTTGTAAAATTTGTTAAGAAAACAAAAGGAAACAAGGTTGAAATCCCATGCAAAGGATACTAAATCCCCGTCTTTCTCAAAATAGCAAAAGCAAAGAAACAAAGTTTGTAAAGAAACATTTTTTTTTTCTCTGGCGTCGACTTGGATTGATTTAGGCTATATCTCCTAAGTCAGTCCATGCTAAAAACATAAATTATCCCAACAATGAATTTCCGGGGTTTTACATAGTATTCCCCTTGAGGAAGTTTCGTCTCTAAAACATCACATGTACTTGGTTATAAGAATAGCTGAGGGTACTTGGCTCGCATCTTTTATCTAGTTCCCAGATTGCTTTCGACACCTCTTGCTTTACCTAAAGGACCTTCATCAAGGGCACCGTTTTCCTATGGAGTTGTTTCTCTCTCCATTCCAAAATTTGCACAGGTTGCTCCTTATACGATACGTCTTTGTGGAGCTTTATGGGATTGACCTCGATTATATACAAAGGATCCGGGAAGTACTTTCAGAGCTGTGACACATGGAACACACTGTGTACTCTTAGAAGCTCAGGCAGCAGTTCTAATCGATATGCTACCTCCATAGCTCTTTGTATAACTGGGTACGACCTAATGTACCTCGGGCTAAGCTTTCTTGCCATGCCAAATCTTGCGACACTCTTGGTTAGGGATACCTTAAGAAACACCTGATCTCCTACTTGAAACTCTAAAGGCCTGCGCCTTCGATCAGCGTAACTCTTCTGGAGGCTCTGAGCGCCTCTCATTTGCTCCTGAATCACCCGAATCTTGTCAGTGGTAGCTTGAATCAATTCAGGTCCAATGGTCTGACCCTCATCGATTTTTTTTCAGGAAAGCAGAGTTCGGCACCTTTATCCATATAGCGCCTCGTACGGGGCCATCCTAATACTTGCGTGGTAACTGTTGTTGTAGGAGAACTCGATTAGCGTCAGCTGCTCGTCCCACGTGTTCTTGAAGTCCAAAGCACAAGCTCTCTGCATGTCTTCCAGTCTCTGGATGGTTTGCTCCATTTGCCCTTTTGTAGCAGGATGGAAAGCAGTACTGAAATGTGACAACATTCTAAATACTTGTTGCAACTTCTGCCAAAAACCTGACTGGAACCTAGTGTATCGATCCGACACTATGGAGCTAGGTACTCCGTATAGTCTGACTATCTCCTCAAGGTATGCTCGGGCCGGCTGATCCAGAGTCCAAATATTCCTCATGGCTATGAAATGCGACGTCGTGGTGAGTCGATCAACAATCACCCAGATTGCATTATTCTTTCTCTGAGTCAGAGGTAAGCCTACCACAAAATCTATGGATATTGAATCCCACTTCCACTCGGGGACATACAACGATTGCAGAAGTCCCGCCGGCCGCTAGTGTTCATTCTTCAATTTTTGGTAGGTTAAGCACTTTACCACATAGTCAGCTACCTCCTACTTCATGTTGCTCCACCAGAACGTCTGCTTCATATCCTTATATAATTTATTTCCCCCTGCGTGTACTGAGTGCGGAGTATTATGTCCTTCATCCACAATCTTCTTCTTAAGTTCCTCTACAGCAGGAACACACAACCGGTTATGTAACCTTACAGTACCATCTTCATGGATCACAAACCCAAGCACTTTCCCCACCAGTATCTCCTCCCTAATCCATTTCAGTTGAGGGTCCATAGCCTGTGCTACACAGATCTCCTCTATTAGGGTTAGCTGTGCTTCCATAACGCAGAGCATAGGCTGGGTTCTCGGGGTGTTTAAGTTAAGCTTCATCCTACAGAACTCCTCACATAAGTCACTGGGTAGTTCCAACAGGCAGTTGAATACAGGGTACAATCGGTGACTCATGGCATCCGTCACCACATTCGCCTTCCTTGGGTGATACTAAAAGTGTATGTCATAGTCCTTCAGGAATTCCAACCACTTTGTCTACCTCAGATTTAGGTCCTTTTGCAAGAAGAGGTATTTTAGGCTCTGGTGGTCAGTGAAGACCTCGCAACGTATCCCGTACAAGTAATGCCTCCAAATCTTTAGTGCAAACACGACGGCTGCTAATTCTAGATCATGAGTCAGGTAGTTTTGCTTATGAGTCTTTAATTATCGCAAGGCAAAAGCTATGACACGTCCCTCCTGCATCAGCACACATCCTAACCCATTCCTTGACGCATCACTATACACCACAAAGTCCTTACCGCTGGTGGGTAAGGCCAATATAGGCACACTCGTCAGTCTCTTCTTCAGTTCTTGGAAGGCTTCCTAGCAATGCTCTGTCCATTTATACTTAGTGAAGCTTCCTGGTCAAGTTGGTGAATGGGGTAGCAATCTTTGAGATCTCCTGAATGAACCTCAGATAATACCCCTCCAAGCCCAAGAAACTCCTCACTGCCGTCGGGTTCTTAAGGGTCGGCCACTTTGTTATGGCCTCTATCTTTTGAGGATCCACATACACTCTCTCATTAGACACTACATGCCCCAAAAATGCCACTTGTCCCAACCAAAACTCACACTTTGTCAACTTAGCATATAACTCGTGCTTCCTCAGTGTCTCTAGAACAGTCCTTAAGTGATGGGTGTGATCTTCTGGAGTCTTCAAGTAAATCAATATGTCATCTATAAACACTACCACAAATTGGTCTCAGTAAGGTTTAAATGCCCTATTTATGAGATCCATGAGTGCTGCTGGGGCATTTGTGAGCCTAATGGGCTTCATTACAAACTCATACTGCCCATAATAAGTACGGAACGCAGTTTTAGGCATGTCTTCGTCCTTGATCCGGAGTTGATGGTATCCCGAACGAAGGTCTATCTTCGAAAAGGTTCCTGCACCTCTAAGTAGGTCAAAGAGGTTGCCTATTCTGGGCAAAGGGTATCGGTTCTTGACTGTGATCTTGTTCAGTTTCCTATAGTCTATACACAACCTCAGAGTTCCATCCTTCTTTTTCACAAGTAATACTGGGGCTCCCTTGGGAGACGTAATAGATCGGATATACCCTTTTTTTAATAGCTTGTCCAGCTGTGTCTTTAATTCCTTAAGTTCTGCCGGTGCCATTTGATAGGGTGCCCTAGAGATAGGGGTGGCCCCAGGTACCAGATCAATACAGATGTCTACCTCTCTAGGGGTGGCATGCTGGGAATCTCCTTTGGCAATACGTCTCGGAATTCTCGCAATGCTAGAATGTCTTAGAGGGCTCAGCCGCCTCGGTTTTCACTATGTTACATAAGAACCCCATGCATCCTTTTCCTAACAACTTGTAGGCTTTCATTACAATAATCAGTTTTACTCTAGGTCTTGAGACCTTCCCTTTGTGTACTACTTTCCCCTCACTGGACCCCCTTAAGCTGATTCTTCATTTTGGACAATCTATCTAAGCCTAATATTTTGCTAACCAATTTATTCCCAGGATGACCCCAAAATCAGTCAATTCAAACCTATATAAGTCGGCCAGGAACTCGTGCTCATATATCCTAGTAGAGCAGTTCTCATATAATTCCTCGCACTTCACGGTCTTCCCATCAGGGAGAATCAGGGACAGTAGAGGGAGTGTACAGGTCGGAACTAACCCCAGTGTCTCAACCAGTTTAGCAGAAATGAAAGAGTGTGTAGCACCCAAATCAAACGAAATCTCTACTGGTTGAGTTTGGACAGAGAATGTACCCGTCACAACATTTAGAGTATCCTCTGCTTCTTCCTTGTGCATCACATATACTCTGCCCTTAGTGTTTCGCAGTGGTTAGTTCGGAGGTCGAGCTGGGTTCTGCTAGGGTGCTCAGCCCTGTTGAATTAAGTTGGCCACCTGCCCATTCCTATTCTGATACTACTGCTAAGGTTGCTGGCCCCCGTGACTCTGACCCGCAGGGGATAGGGGATGTGAGCAATCCTGTAGTTGATGTTGAGGGCTCCCACAGCGGTAACACCTCTTTACTGAGTGACATTCCATAGTGTCTCGGCTTCCCATAAGGATTGTAATTCACCTTCAACCGAGTGTTGGGGTGTTAGCCTCCACACGCATTATTGTTACGGTAGGAGTTCCCAGGAGGCCTCCTTTATGGACCTTGGGGGCAGAAGTTCTCTCGTTGATGCCCCTTCCTGTTGATTCCGCATTGCTCGTTGGAGTAGTTGCTTCTTTCCCTCATCTCCCTCTCTATGTTTACCACAGTATCGTACAGATCCACATACGATGCGTATTGCTACACAGACATCCTCTCCTTAATATCAGGGTTGAGCTTGGCTTCGAAACGATTCATCTTTAACCTCTCGTCAGCCACGAAGGTTGGGGCAAAGCAAGAGAGCTCCATTAACTTGGAGGCATATTCTAGCACACTCATTCCCTTCTGCTACAACTGCATGAACTCGTTCTCTTTTTCCTTCTGAAGGAACACAAGGTAGAAATGGTTTCTGATCAACTCCTTAAATCCCTTCTAGTTGAACCCAGGTTCATACTATCTCTCGCGCACAGTGGCCTACCACAGATTGTGTAACACCCCCAGCCCCTAGGCCAGAAGCGTTACGCTTTCCTAACTTCTTACTTAAATCCTGGGACGAAGTGGGCAGAGTTCCCCCTAAAAACTGACCATTTCCAGGCTAAAAGCCTTACAATAAGTCCCTGTAAATCAACGGAAGCGCAAACATTTGAAACATAGCTCAACGGCCACACGCCGGAGTTCATAACTCAACGAGCCACTCGCTCGGAGTACACCAACCAGATTGATTCATGAATAAAGAAGAAATAGAAGATACAACTCAACGGTTAACAATACCGGAGTATTAAGATTTACATCCCTAAACATAGCTAAATTAAATCAAGAAGACATCTAACTAACTTGATGGTTGGCTCAAGCGGCCATATAGAGCGACCTTTATACCATATGCAATACATGAACTAGAATAATCGTTTACAGACCTTTATAAACTAAAAGTACATTACATGACTTCATTAAACACGTAAGATCCCTTCCAATGAGCACATACGACGCCTTGTAAGCAACAATAGGTTCCTTCTGGGCTTATCTGACTCAACTTCTTCCTGTCAGAAAGAAAATCTGGGGAAAAGGGGAAAGAGTAATGGGATGAGCAACCACACGCTCAGTGAGTGTCCCCCAACCCCCCTTAAAACCAAAACCGTTGCAAGCAATACTATCTTTACTAGTCACATACCACGTTTCCATACTTTACTATCATAATAGATATTCATAGAACCTTTATGGAAGGATCACTAAACATAAACTTCACTTCGACCACCCAATCATATTTCTAGGTTCCTCAACGACGGAGTTCTTTACTAGCAAGCAGTTAGGCATGTGAGTATCGAAGGCTAAGTATAAGGATCTTTTCTTTTCATAACATAACTTCCTAATACTCCATTTGAACTACACATGAACCCTCAATCATATGATGTGTATATAAGGTTATCCCTTTTCATAAATACACTTTTCTTGGCATTTCATTCATATGATATACATATCACACACATAAACACATATCAACGTTCATTCTTTTAGGAAGAGACGCCTTCATTCATAGAATTTTCAACGTGCTATAACTTTCTTTCTCATCTCGTACACTTTAAATCAGACAGATTTGCTATGGATAAGAATGATGCCACATAAGATTGGAATCCACGTTCAACCATACTTAAGAATCATTCATAATGCATCCATTGAAAGCTTTCCTTTAATACACAGGCTAAGAATCCACATTCATCATATTTAAGAACATTTTCTTTAAATCGGCAATGAAACTTTCTTTGCACATTGAAAGCATTTCATAACCTTGAGGTTCTCAATCTTTTGAAAGAGTTTACATTTCGCATTCGTCGTAAAACGACCCTTGTATGCATTTCATATCCATTCCATGCGGCCTCTTTGGGCCCATAAAACATTCTTTTTCTTTAAAACATATAAAATGGCAAAGGCCAATTGCTTTTCTTAACTTAGTACGAAAGTACTTCTGGCATAAGATCATTACAGGGTGCTGATTGGGTGAGAACTATTCTCGACCCCATAGTGAGACCTAACGCTCACGCTTAAGCTCTTACTCCCGGGATGGCTACATATAACATATCGGACCATTACATTAGCCCTCGTCAGGGCCTCTAGGGTTTATCCGGACTTATCCCCTAGGTTAACATTACATCATATCATATTGTCCGCAGCACATTATCTTAGCCACTTAAAGCGTATCGGCCATAACGGCTAGTAATTTTCCATTTCAAACAATAAAATCATTCAACGTATAATTCCCATCTCCCTTTTGATAAAAACGTTTTAGGGATTCCTTCCAAACACTATTTGGATAGCTAAAATAGGCCATAGCTCATTACTAGACATGGCTATTATTCATTTAAAACACATGAAAAGTCATTTGCTAAAACATTACCCTCACACCCACATGTTACATTTAAAACACACAAGGAAAAGGGATTACACATATCACATTTAAACACTTCGTAATCATTTCAACAACACAATAAGCCACACATGGCCTCGCAATCCACACGATTGCGGTAATTTCACAACCCGAACTCCCTCCTCACAAGCACCGTACCACAAGACCTCGAACGCTCATGATTCTTTCCTCAAACCATCCAACTACCAACTCGATTCATCGATTTATTAATCACAACATATTATCATATTAGCTTATGAAAAAGGGAGTGAACTTTAGGCCCTTACCTGAGCAACCAACACCATTCAGCGGTGCATTACAACAAGCGTTCATATGGCCACATTTATTCATGAATCGACAATACTTTATTCAATAAATCAAACATAATTTGATTCTAAACATAACCGATACATTTCGAGTAACTTTCCTAAGCATGAATGTGCTAAAAAAAGGGTTCGTATTAAAGCTAAACATATTTTAATAGCTTCAAATTTAATTCGTTTACATGCATTAGCTAGGTTAACTCGAATTGAAGCTAAACATGTTTATATAACTTCGAGATTAATTCCTTTAACATGCAATAACTAATCCACTTGATTCGAAACTAAACACATTGCATTAACCTTGAAATTAGCTCATTTCACGCATTGGTTAATTAATTCGAAGGGAAGCTAAGGATGTTAACGCACCTTCGATTTTAATTCTTTTTCATACATTAACTCACTAACTTGAATCGATACTGAACACGTTAAACTAACTTCATTTGTAATCCTTTTTCATGCAGCAACTAATTAACTTGAATCGATGCTAAACATATCAAACAAACTTCGTTTCTAATTCCTTTTCAAACAATAACTCATTAACTCGAATTGAAACTAAATACGCTAAATTCATTTCGATTTTAATTCCGTTTTTAAACAATAATTCTTTAACTCGAATCGAAGCTAAATATGTTAAAATTAACTTCGATTTTGATATCTCAAGCATGATTTACATTCATGGACTCGAATTGATGCTAAACACATTTAATTTACTTCGAATTAACAACTCAGGCATGATTTACGTTTATTGATTCGAATTGAAGCTAAACGCACATAATTCGCATTAATTTACAATCTTAAGCATCCACTAACTACATGCATTCGAATTAATGCTAAACGCATATAATTCACTTCGAATTACAATCTCAGGCATCAATCAACCAAATGAATCGAACCTAAACATGAATAGCTAATTTCTTGACATTTCTAACAAATTTAACAAACCCTAACTTGACATGCAACATCAATCTGCTGAAAATCAATTTCGAAAATAATAATAACTTAGGAGGCGAGAACACCCACCTCGATTTCACGCTAGATACACGCAATTTAGCTTGAATTGAGGCCAAAAATCGAACACCAACAGCCTGCCCTTCGCGCGTGACTCGGCTAGCCCGAACCCCAAAACCCTAACTTGCGTTATGGTCGCGGTTGGGGTTGTCTGGGGTCGAATTCGACCCCCAGATTTAGAGGGGAGGCCGAATCCGGTGTGGGTGACCGGATTCCGGCACGTGGTGGCGGAATTGGGCGTGGCTGATGCGTGGGTTTCAAGTTGGCTCGGTTGTGTGACGTGGGGAAGGAGGATTGGTGGTGTTCGGGTGGTTGGCGACGCAGGGGTGAGGTCGGACGGCTCCTTCTCTCGCCGGCGACACGTGACGGCCGGCGGTGACGCCAGGCCGCGACCGGTGACCCGCGAGAGAGAGAGAGAGAGCGAAGCAGAGAGGGAGGGAGAGCAGAGAGAGAGAGCGAGCGTGCGGGGGGGGAGGGGTGGTCGGGGTCTCTGCCCGACTAAGGTACTTGAACCCCTTTTCTTTTTTTTTTTTTTGGGTTGACTCAAATAACATCATTCAACTGAATCCCGATCCCGTACTTGCTAATGGTTAGGCTAAACCCGAACTGAAACGACCTACAATCAACATTTCAGTTTAAACTTTGGGATTCAACCAAGTAAAACGAAAAACGATTTTAAAAACTCGGTTTAGCGTTGATTCAAATATTTTAAAAATAAGTAGCATCAATAATAACGTTAATCAAATAATCGTTCTTTTTTAGTGAAATTAATCGTTAAAAATTTACACGGTTACTAAAAACATGATTTCATAACGTAAAAAGCAAGACAGGCAACTTAACGTAAAAACAACGAAGGTGGGTATTACAATCTTCCCCCCTTAAAAGAATTTCGTCCTCGAAATTCCAAATCTAAGTTCGGTCTTTCTTAAAATGCATGCACACAACTAGGATCTACACGGTAGGTTTCCAGAAGGTTCCATTTTGCAATCACTACTTCTTTCTAAATCAAAAGAAAATATCTTATGGTATCCAGTCTCCTCCTCGCCAACCTCTTCAAGCGTCTACTCACTCTATTTAGGCGCCGAGGGCAAATCGCATTGAAGAGGGGCAAATGAGTTGGCATGGACAACCATATTGAGTTTGCTTTGAAAATGAAACATAGATTTCCAATGGTCTAGACTCAGTTCGCATGGCAAGCAATAATTCTATGCATATGCATCTATAAGTGGGCATCTAAAGGCACGACAATTGAGACAATGACATCTTCAGGTCATACACTAGCGGTCTCATTCTAAAACATGAATTCAAGTTACTATTGGGATCACAATGATTAACATGGAGACTACTATAACACATTTAGAGTAATAGAAATGTCACATAGCACCACATAGTACCATTTAAGCACAATGGAATTGCATGGTATTAGCAATCCAATATTCTTAAGCTTAGGAGTCTCGGGGAGCATGAACGCGTCTAAAACATACATGGCAAGCAATTTACAAAAGGAAAACATATGCACCAACATTCCGATGTCTGTACATCAATCCCAGCTAACTTTTAGGCCCTTTCATTCATGACAACTTATTCAGGACATGTCAGGTTCGCATGAAGGCAATTAACTTAGTCAGGTCCATTCAAAGGCATCAAGATATTGGGTCACCCTGAAGTCAAATCAATTGGTCAGGAAGCTATCACATCACACCTAAGCAGTAAAAACATTGGCATCACGTAGGGTCTACAACAGAGCACTTAAGGATGAAGAATCATAAATGGCATGAACTAGCATGGCATGTCGATAGAAACAACTGAGAAGATAATGCTACGGCAAGAATACGTGCATGCAAACAACGAGTCAAGGGTCATGTCAGGCCGTGTACTATGAAACTTCATTCGTTTGGATAATCAAGTCACCTACCAAACCAAACGCAAGTCAAGCATGGATTGCACATAGGCAAGCAAAGGTGAAGATAGACACCTAAGGTCACCACATCATGCATTAAGTGCGTATGTGTATAGTTGTTCAAACCATATCATGGGATAATAGAACTTGTGGAGTACAAGTAATGACTCAGAGATCGTACAAGCAATGGTTCGCATAGGTTAAACCACTTAATCAATCCAGCCACTACGCAACTAAAGTTCATGATAAGCAACTCCAATGACATGTATTTACTATACCATTCACTCATAAAACATACGGCTGATCATCTATCAACTAGCATTGGTAAGAACTACGGTGCTAATGGTCTTATAGGTATGTGTTGAGGGTCTACAAGGTACACCTATCCCATAGGTGATCATATGGGTCTCACTGTAGTTCGCTTACCTTAGTGGAGATCATTACTATGTACAATTCCAAAGTCTGCTAGGTTCTTCCTCTCTTTCACTTTCTTGGTGTATTAGGGTTCGTCCAAGCCAAAACATCGTCTCTCCAATCAAACATAAGAGGCATAAACCTTAGTTCGAATAGAACATGAGTAACTCCCTTACAATCATGATTATTCTAGCATACCATTCAATGATGCATTCGGAGATAAACATTTCAAAGCAAAGGTTACAATCACGCAATCACACCATGGTATATGTGCGCAATTAGCAATTTAACCACAACATAAGGACTATACGCTATGCAGTGATTAGCTAACTATGACTACACGAAGCAACAACTCATGTAGGTTGAATTCTTTGGCCAATTAAGTGACATACCCCATAAGAATCAAGTTGAAGAAGCACCACATAGCTTACTTACTTTACCGTTAGTTAATAAACATAAAGTTGGCCCTGCATATCATTCTAAGTGACTATATAAGCTTTCAAGGTCCATGGTTTCAAGTTCACAACTAATATCACGTAAGGGGTCATTTAGAACGGCATACAGGATTGCATTTCTCATTTGCAAACTAAGGTCAAGGTATGTCTTGAAACTTGTCAAAATCATTAAAAATTAGCCATCAGCCGACTAACAGGCGTAAGAACGAATCTAAGTGTCAATAACACGTATGGGATATCACTTAGGTCACAATCAACAGAACTCTGCCACAATTACTCATATTGGCATGCACACACACGAAGCTATCACTCAGCCTTCTTAACAATCAAACATTCACGTTAAAAGGTTTATTGTCAAAAAGAAGCTTTTAGTCAAGAGGGTAATTCTTAGTCGCTTATAACTTGTCATTTACACATCAAGCAACATATGCATCTTGGCAGACAGGCATCCAATACGTTTAGTTGCGCATAGAAACTTACAACAGTAGCAGAGACTCAAGTGTGATGATAAAGCAAATGCAAGCCTTCAAATGCGGCATTAAAACCTAACCACATAATTAGAAGGGTCTTTCAATGCGAAGCAAACATCTTAATTCACTATTTAGAAAAGTCTCAACTTTCAAAATCTCTAGGTTTTCAAACGAGAAATAGTCCATCTGCCTCTAGCCTATCCCTACCAACCATTAAGTACGTCTACTCACTCCATTACGGGGCCCGAGGAGCAAATCGTACTTCGGGGGCAAAGATGGGCTTAGCTTTAAGACTTTCCAATCATGCAATTCCAAACCGTCAAGGCGTATAAGCAAATAAACAAACAACCTTCGATTGGACTAATACTTAACTCATTCATGAGAAAACAAGTTACTCGACTAACACCCTTAACAATTCGTTCGTTCACTCGATTAGTGAGCTCACTCGAGCAGTACCTAGCTAGCTGAATACACTAAGATTCACATTAAACGCACAATTATAGACCTAGTAAGCATATATCACATCATTATGAACGCGTTCCTATTGGACTATATGAATGCAAGACTCAGGTCGCGGCCTATGGTCGCAGGACCTTTGCTCTGATACCATCAATATAACACCCCCAGCCCCTAGGCCAGAAGCGTTACGCTTTCCTAACTTCTTACTTAAATCCTGGGACGAAGTGGGCAGAGTTCCCCCTAAAAACTGACCATTTCCAGGCTAAAAGCCTTACAATAAGTCCCTGTAAATCAACGGAAGCGCAAACATTTGAAACATAGCTCAACGGCCACACGCCGGAGTTCATAACTCAACGAGCCACTCGCTCGGAGTACACCAACCAGATTGATTCATGAATAAAGAAGAAATAGAAGATACAACTCAACGGTTAACAATACCGGAGTATTAAGATTTACATCCCTAAACATAGCTAAATTAAATCAAGAAGACATCTAACTAACTTGATGGTTGGCTCAAGCGGCCATATAGAGCGACCTTTATACCATATGCAATACATGAACTAGAATAATCGTTTACAGACCTTTATAAACTAAAAGTACATTACATGACTTCATTAAACACGTAAGATCCCTTCCAATGAGCACATACGACGCCTTGTAAGCAACAATAGGTTCCTTCTGGGCTTATCTGACTCAACTTCTTCCTGTCAGAAAGAAAATCTGGGGAAAAGGGGAAAGAGTAATGGGATGAGCAACCACACGCTCAGTGAGTGTCCCCCAACCCCCCTTAAAACCAAAACCGTTGCAAGCAATACTATCTTTACTAGTCACATACCACGTTTCCATACTTTACTATCATAATAGATATTCATAGAACCTTTATGGAAGGATCACTAAACATAAACTTCACTTCGACCACCCAATCATATTTCTAGGTTCCTCAACGACGGAGTTCTTTACTAGCAAGCAGTTAGGCATGTGAGTATCGAAGGCTAAGTATAAGGATCTTTTCTTTTCATAACATAACTTCCTAATACTCCATTTGAACTACACATGAACCCTCAATCATATGATGTGTATATAAGGTTATCCCTTTTCAAAAATACACTTTTCTTGGCATTTCATTCATATGATATACATATCACACACATAAACACATATCAACGTTCATTCTTTTAGGAAGAGACGCCTTCATTCATAGAATTTTCAACGTGCTATAACTTTCTTTCTCATCTCGTACACTTTAAATCAGACAGATTTGCTATGGATAAGAATGATGCCACATAAGATTGGAATCCACGTTCAACCATACTTAAGAATCATTCATAATGCATCCATTGAAAGCTTTCCTTTAATACACAGGCTAAGAATCCACATTCATCATATTTAAGAACATTTTCTTTAAATCGGCAATGAAACTTTCTTTGCACATTGAAAGCATTTCATAACCTTGAGGTTCTCAATCTTTTGAAAGAGTTTACATTTCGCATTCGTCGTAAAACGACCCTTGTATGCATTTCATATCCATTCCATGCGGCCTCTTTGGGCCCATAAAACATTCTTTTTCTTTAAAACATATAAAATGGCAAAGGCCAATTGCTTTTCTTAACTTAGTACGAAAGTACTTCTGGCATAAGATCATTACAGGGTGCTGATTGGGTGAGAACTATTCTCGACCCCATAGTGAGACCTAACGCTCACGCTTAAGCTCTTACTCCCGGGATGGCTACATATAACATATCGGACCATTACATTAGCCCTCGTCAGGGCCTCTAGGGTTTATCCGGACTTATCCCCTAGGTTAACATTACATCATATCATATTGTCCGCAGCACATTATCTTAGCCACTTAAAGCGTATCGGCCATAACGGCTAGTAATTTTCCATTTCAAACAATAAAATCATTCAACGTATAATTCCCATCTCCCTTTTGATAAAAACGTTTTAGGGATTCCTTCCAAACACTATTTGGATAGCTAAAATAGGCCATAGCTCATTACTAGACATGGCTATTATTCATTTAAAACACATGAAAAGTCATTTGCTAAAACATTACCCTCACACCCACATGTTACATTTAAAACACACAAGGAAAAGGGATTACACATATCACATTTAAACACTTCGTAATCATTTCAACAACACAATAAGCCACACATGGCCTCGCAATCCACACGATTGCGGTAATTTCACAACCCGAACTCCCTCCTCACAAGCACCGTACCACAAGACCTCGAACGCTCATGATTCTTTCCTCAAACCATCCAACTACCAACTCGATTCATCGATTTATTAATCACAACATATTATCATATTAGCTTATGAAAAAGGGAGTGAACTTTAGGCCCTTACCTGAGCAACCAACACCATTCAGCGGTGCATTACAACAAGCGTTCATATGGCCACATTTATTCATGAATCGACAATACTTTATTCAATAAATCAAACATAATTTGATTCTAAACATAACCGATACATTTCGAGTAACTTTCCTAAGCATGAATGTGCTAAAAAAAAAGGGTTCGTATTAAAGCTAAACATATTTTAATAGCTTCAAATTTAATTCGTTTACATGCATTAGCTAGGTTAACTCGAATTGAAGCTAAACATGTTTATATAACTTCGAGATTAATTCCTTTAACATGCAATAACTAATCCACTTGATTCGAAACTAAACACATTGCATTAACCTTGAAATTAGCTCATTTCACGCATTGGTTAATTAATTCGAAGGGAAGCTAAGGATGTTAACGCACCTTCGATTTTAATTCTTTTTCATACATTAACTCACTAACTTGAATCGATACTGAACACGTTAAACTAACTTCATTTGTAATCCTTTTTCATGCAGCAACTAATTAACTTGAATCGATGCTAAACATATCAAACAAACTTCGTTTCTAATTCCTTTTCAAACAATAACTCATTAACTCGAATTGAAACTAAATACGCTAAATTCATTTCGATTTTAATTCCGTTTTTAAACAATAATTCTTTAACTCGAATCGAAGCTAAATATGTTAAAATTAACTTCGATTTTGATATCTCAAGCATGATTTACATTCATGGACTCGAATTGATGCTAAACACATTTAATTTACTTCGAATTAACAACTCAGGCATGATTTACGTTTATTGATTCGAATTGAAGCTAAACGCACATAATTCGCATTAATTTACAATCTTAAGCATCCACTAACTACATGCATTCGAATTAATGCTAAACGCATATAATTCACTTCGAATTACAATCTCAGGCATCAATCAACCAAATGAATCGAACCTAAACATGAATAGCTAATTTCATGACATTTCTAACAAATTTAACAAACCCTAACTTGACATGCAACATCAATCTGCTAAAAATCAATTTCGAAAATAATAATAACTTAGGAGGCGAGAACACCCACCTCGATTTCACGCTAGATACACGCAATTTAGCTTGAATTGAGGCCAAAAAAATCGAACACCAACAGCCTGCCCTTCGCGCGTGACTCGGCTAGCCCGAACCCCAAAACCCTAACTTGCGTTATGGTCGCGGTTGGGGTTGTCTGGGGTCGAATTCGACCCCCAGATTTAGAGGGGAGGTCGAATCCGGTGTGGGTGACCGGATTCCGGCACGTGGTGGCGGAATTGGGCATGGTTGTTGCGTGGGTTTCAAGTTGGCTCGGTTGTGTGACGTGGGGAAGGAGGATTGGTGGTGTTCGGGTGGTTGGCGACGCAGGGGTGAGGTCGGACGGCTCCTTCTCTCGCCGGCGACACGTGACGGCCGGCGGTGACGCCAGGCCGCGACCGGTGACCCGCGAGAGAGAGAGAGAGAGCGAAGCAGAGAGGGAGGGAGAGCAGAGAGAGAGAGCGAGCGTGCGGGGGGGGGAGGGGTGGTCGGGGTCTCTGCCCGACTAAGGTACTTGAACCCCTTTTCTTTTTTTTTTTTTTGGGTTGACTCAAATAACATCATTCAACTGAATCCCGATCCCGTACTTGCTAATGGTTAGGCTAAACCCGAACTGAAACGACCTACAATCAACATTTCAGTTTAAACTTTGGGATTCAACCAAGTAAAACGAAAAACGATTTTAAAAACTCGGTTTAGCGTTGATTCAAATATTTTAAAAATAAGTAGCATCAATAATAACGTTAATCAAATCATCGTTCTTTTTTAGTGAAATTAATTGTTAAAAATATACACGGTTACTAAAAACATGATTTCATAACGTAAAAAGCAAGACAGGCAACTTAACGTAAAAACAACGAAGGTGGGTATTACAGATTGGCCTTGTCCTTCAAGTACAATACAACAAAACCCACCTTCCACTCCTCAGCGCATTGGAGAGCATCGAACAATTTCTCTATGCCTGGATCCAATTCTCGAAGGCCTTGGGGTCAGGGGTGCTGTGTTAGACGGGTGGATTGTGACTCACGAACCTCTTGAACATGTACGACTTGTCATCCTTGATCTTCTTTTCCTTAGCCTCTATCAGTCTCTGCAGGTGCTCGTTCTACTGCTACAGTAGCTCCTCTTGCTTCTGCAGTAGCTCCTGCAATAGGAGGTTGGTAAGCTCTGCTCCCGTGGGTGGGTTGGTTTCCTCCACCTGGCTGTGGGACACATTCACATTCCTGGGGCGGAGGGCTTCCAATCATTCCCTTAAACTAGCCATGGAAATATCCGGGTTCACGTAGGATCTCAAAGTGGGGTGGGGTCCGGTCTGAGATTCATTGTTGTTTCCCGCCATTCTGCTCTCGAAAAATAAGTCGAGTTTAGTTTCTTTCCTAATAGTTCGTGACACACAACTTACTGTAGTTCAGCAAGACATCGTATACTACTGTATCATATAAGGTTAACATGCGATTTCGTTCACAGTTATGTTCACTTTGCCACGTTGACGTGCTCCAGTCACTTCATTACATGTACCATACACACCTCGTTGATAACACATTCATAAAACTCACATGATTCACAGGTCACGGCCAATCATAATGAACATTGCGTCCATATAACTCAAGGAAATTCCGATGCATTGATTTAAAAACAAATAATAAGTGTTCTACACCAATACTTTTCATCACATAAGTGCTCGACAATTTTGTTAGCTCATAGGGCCTTAATAAAAGAACAGAAAGGTAAACTAAACAGTGTAGTCCTAGAAGCAAAACTCTTAATCAGCCACTAGCATCTGCTGGCCAGGGGCATCCATTGGGCAGGTACCTCGACACATTCTTCCACATCTGCCCCGCTTTCAGTGGGTAACCTCAGGCTCAAGTGGTTCTCTCACTGGGTCCTCCTCTAGGCCTTCTTCTATCAGTGGCTCCTCCTCCGGGTCCTCATCCTCGAGGGGCTCCTCCTTGGGTTTTTCGGCTTCTAGGGGCTCCTCCTCGGGTATCTCATCAGGGTCTTCCCCCTGGTCCTCCTCCTCTATGGGGTCCTCCTCAAGGTCTTCCTCCATGTCCTCCTCCTCCATGGGGTCCTCCTCAGGGTCTTCCTTCAGGTCCTCCTTCTTAATACGTTCCTATTCCATTTCCTCGTTCATTGGCCCATTTTCTCCTACAGACTCCTCATCCTCAGTACCCTTCTCAGCTGGTGGTGGTGGAGTGTCATCCTTAGTGTCATGTGTGGGGGGTTCATCATAAAGACCTATATCTATGAGGCAGTCCACTAAACCATGCAAATCCAACCCCATAGGCTCCCACTCACACAAACAACATCCGCTGGTGATGTGAAACGATCTAGTCTTAGGGTGAAGCTCCTTAACCCTATAATGCCATAGTGGTTCCCTTGAGAGTGCCAAAAGGAAGAATAGGGTCTGGTTGTGATCAAATCTCAAGCAGTCATTCGGAATCCCCAATAATCTCCCATGGATAAAGATCTCAATTCTCTCTAAGTGGCTTTCCAAGCAAACTCCAGGCATCTTTCCAGCCATCTGATAACGGCATTGTCGTCCCATACATCCACAATGGTGAGTCACATTCATCCTTTACATTAATATATCCACATTAGATGCATGTTTACAACTAAGCAAACATATCCAAACATGCTCCCCTTTTCCCCGTCCTACACTCACACTCTGAGCAGTCCTCAAGTCTATAGGTTTTAAATTTTTAAAATTTTTATTCCTGATTATAACCTTTTAGGTGAGCCTTCAGGTCAATCAACCTGAGCTCCAATACCACTTTGTAACGCCCCGAATTTCTAATTCATTCTTTATTACTAATATTAACCTATATGGCACCGAAAAAGTCTAAATGGAGTGTTACCGCCGTATTTCCTTCGTGGAAATACCCGGCTGTGTATCAGCCCAAACTTTAATACAAAAGGTTCTTTAATAATACTTTAACTTAAAGATTTCCAATCCACAGCTAGAGCAACGACTAAGCTAAATAAAACCCATTACAATTTCCTTTTTAAGTGAACTAATTTAATCCAAGCTATAATCCAAACGACAGAGCCTTGCCCTAACTTTGGGTCCCCATTCCCATGAGCATGCATCTCACCTGAAAAACAAAACATTTTACAACAATGAGATAAACTCAATAACAAACACCTCTAACAGTAAAGGTATGCACACAAATCCATTTTAAAAAAACATTTTAGGGGTGGGGGAAGAACACAAGCGATTCAAACAATCCACTTTCTTACAAAACCATTAAGTACTCCTCGTTAATCAGTTTTAGTGTTTCAAGGGTGAGCGACCCCACTGAGCCTCATGGCCTGCCCTTAGATCGAGAGTAGTTGCTTAACTGTAACATGGCCTACCGCCACTCAGACGGTTACCGCTTAACTAACCCTAGCCTACCGCCTCGATGGATGGTTGCGGCTAGCCTGGCCCACGCCCATTCATAAGGAGACATGTAGTTACTCACATGCATGCACTATACCCAAGGAAGGCTAAAGGCCTTCGAAACACAAAAGAAATCCTTTTACCCAATCTCACCCATTCAGTCGGTTATTATATATTCAGATTATTAATGCCCTTTTAGACCACACACTTAGTCCAAGCCCAACCCATTCTAGTCTCCAATATCCAATTTTTTTTTTTTGTTTCCAACTCAACCAACATCAACCCACATATTCACTAATTTACTAAAATAATGTAATTGTAGTGCATGAAGAGATATCATATCGCACACATACAGTCCAACACTGAACCTTTGTACAACATATTTCAAATCATCCTTTAAGCAGAAGCACGATCCACATTTTCGTAACACATTCTAGGAAGGGTTACGGAATGCTTGTTACCTAAAAATTCGTACAATTATAGGCTTTGTTTTCTTAATTTAGCCTAATAATCAACTCCTGGACCCAAAACAGTGACCACACTTAGTCCAAATCTTACAAACCACACCCTTAGAACTTTGCAAATGTGGTTATTCCAGTATCCAGTGCAGATCGAAAATTGGGTCTGACTTCCAGAAGCCATAACTAGAGATCTTGATGTCTAAACATAAAGTGTCTACCCATTATAGAAAGGCCAACTTGTCCCCTACAAGTTCGATGTTCAATGTTTCTCTTAAATCTGCCAACTATTAGGTCGAAAATCTCAAAATGTCTACCCTGCCACTGACTACTATGATCTGGACAGTCTCCAGTAATTTGCCCATAACTTACTCAATTTAAATCCGATTCTAGTGATTCAAAAGCCATAGTATAGAGGGCACCTTTTCCTAACTTCCATAAGAATTTTGTGATTTTTGGATTAGTACAACCCTGTGGGAAAATTTTCAAAATCGATGCATATTATGTCCCCTACCACTGACATTATGCCCAAAATCCTTAACCCTAAAGTGTGCTCCTTTTAGGCCACGTTTTTAACAACAACCAATCAACAACTAGCCATATCGATCTCAATGATCCTAATCCTGCCACTAATCCAAGTCAAGCCAAGGGTTTTAAATTTAACGAAACGAAAATCAAATACGACTATTATGCTCACCTTGACTTGCTTTTTGGGAGAAGAGCAATTGAATCGTCACACCCTTGAAGATTAAAATATGAAAAATTGTAAAACTTGTATTAAAATTTGCACACTTGATTTCTTAACTCGAAACCATAAAACAGTGACAAAGACATAAAAAGACTCTAACTCATGCATGGGGGTACATAAGGTGCATCCCACTTACCATAAGCAAGAAGGAGAGGGCCATGAGGTGTGGCAGTTGGCCGGTGGTGTGGTGGAGGATGCGGTGGTGCTGGTGGTGGCGCACCAAGAATTAAAGGAGAGAAAGAGAGCAAGGGGGGTGAGAGAGAGAGAGAAAGAGAAAGAGCAAGAGAGAGAGCAAAAGAGAGAGAGCAAGAGGAAGAGAGAGAGAGAGTATAGCTAGGATTTAAGGGGGGCCATGCGTAGGTGTGAGGAAGAGAGAGAGAGAGAGGGGCTCGGCTAGGGTTTCCTTTGGGGGATCGTGTATGGGGGTGGTGAGGAGAGAGAGAGAGCTCGAGGGTTGGGGTGTGGGGTTTTATTTTAGGAGGGAGAAGGCCTATGCAAAAATTGCTATGCCCTAAATAACATGAAACAAGGTTTTGTAAAATTCACAAAGAAAAAGAAAGGAAACAAGGTTGAAATCTCACGCAAAGGATATTAAATCCCCGTCTTTCTCAAATAGCGAGTACAAAGAAACTTTATTTTTTTCTTTGGCGTCGACTTGGATTGATTTAGGCCATAGCTCCTAAGTCGGTCCATGCTGAAAAAATAAATTATCCCAACAATGAATTTTCGAGGTTTTACAATATATATATATATATATATGTGTGTGTGTGTGTGTATATATATATACACACACACACACACATACACATGCAAGCACAAACATACGAATAAGATATTCTATTGTGTTTAATTTGTAAAATATTTATTTGTTTAAATATAGAAGATGATTGCAAAAGTGAGGGTCTCTTTGTTTGGAATAACTGAGGAAATTAAGGAGATTTGTTTCCTAAAATAATTGTGTGAACTCCAGATTCATTAACTTAAAAAGGATAAATCTGGGTCAGAAGTGGGGTTCCTCAAATAATGTGATTTGTAATATTATCCACATTTAGGAATATGCTTTTTAAACATTTATCATTATTTTTGATATATCTTTTGTTAAGCTTATACTTAATACTTAAAGGTTCTCCATTTGCACTAAGAAAATGTTCTTTGGTTCTTTCACAATATTTTGTGGCAACAGTCCCTCCTCTAGTAAAGTTTTGTTCGATTCCGCTATCAATGAGAGGTATGCTATTGACAGGAAATAGTTGACAACTAATCAAACAATTGAATACTATTTTTGAAGTGTCACGTGAATTATTGTATGAATAAATTCTAGGTTATGGATCTCACTTTTGATGATTCGAAGGTTATTATCAGTACCTTTATAAATCTTTGAGGACCTTCCTATATGACAATCAAGAATATAAACTTTTGTTTCTAATTCTAAGTCTTTGGTTTTAAGGTCTAAAATTTCTTGTTTGAGAGAACGAACTTGAATTGTAAGCACTTTTATTTTGGCTTGAATGTCTTTGGTAGTAATTTGCTAGAATGGGCTAGGAATAGGATGTTTCTAGAAAATTTTTGTTAGGCTAGGAGTTTTAAAGATAATATTAAGGGATATGTCTCCTTCCTCAAGAATTAAACCCTTTAATTTTATCCAACTACTCCCTCTCAAGAATTAAACCCTTTAATTTATCCAACGACTCCCTCCCTGCTTCAATGTTAGGAATTTTTCCTATTAAGTCTAGTAGGAATTTCTTATGACTCTTATTGGTGATGGCATTGAGCAAGTTGACAGAAAAAGTATCATAATCTGATCCTTCTTCATCAGTGCTCTAATAGAAGTCATCTTCTACTTCAGAAGAACTATTAGCGAGAACAGATAAAAGTTTCTTTTATAAATCTGCATTATTGGCAAAAAGCTTATTGATCCTTATTTCAATCTTATATTAAAAATCCCTATGACCTGGTTGCCACATTTGAAATAGACCATCTATTCCTGAATGACCTTCTTTTTCTTTTGTTGAGAAGGTTTTAGAAGATCTAGTTTGGTATGGATAGGTCTAGATGGTTTTCTAAATCTTTCAGTGGAAGTTTTCTTAGCTTTCTTAATTCTAGAAGAAGCTGCTTTAATTTTTGTGATACAAAATGCTTCACCAAAATTTCTCATTTCTTTTATAAATTGGCCCTTTTGTGGACCATATTTGGCTTAGAATTTAAGTTCATTGCAAAAGATCAATCCTTCGCTCTTAACAACTATGAATATTTGTCCAAAGAATAAAGCATTGAAAGCAATGTTGTCACATCCAAAATGTTGATGAAGCTTTGCTAAATTTCTTTTTCTAAAGTGCTTTACAAGTCCGATAATAATGCTTTCTTTCCAAAAGTTTTATGAACCATCTTCCCTTTGAGAATATTCGTAAACAGGACATCTTTGTACCATCTATAGTCGCTTAGGGTTGGACACCTAAGGTTAATAAGGATGGATTTTGCAAAGTCTTCACGCTTATTTAGGTTGCCTATGAAATGAAGGGTGATGGTATGGGTTACCAACTCCTGACCATCTTGCACCTCTCCTTTAGTGCCATCAGTCACCCTATTTTTGGTAGAATGGTTGAGGATATAAATTTTGTCATCCTGATAGATATGATTGTCCCACTAATTCTTTAATTGACCTGTGAACCTAAGGCTGCTGCGATGTCACATATCCTCCAATTTTATCGGTGATCGTAGCCATTTTCATTTCTTAGAGGGTAGAAATTATTTCATCTTCGACCTGTTGACGTATGTTCCATTCATAAATAGAAAATCCATCAAAATGTGAGGCACACAAATTAGCTTTCTCCTCATATTACATATCAGGGGGCATAGGTCTAGGATAGTAATTCCTAGTCTTAGCATTTGTCAAGCTTTTCTTTTGTTAATAGTAAGACGTTTCTCTTGGTCTTCTTCGAATATGTTCTATATGGTTGCCACTACTACTTCATGGTCACTATTAGCTAATTCTTCTTCTAAACAACTTTCATTGTCTTCTTGTTGATAGGTTTTATCAATATAAGTCACACTTTTGTTTTTAAGGGTGATAACTAGATCTCTAATTTAGTTAGAAATAATTTTGAGGAAACTTGCATTAGAGCTAGAGGTAGGTTTAATAACAGAATCCTTAATTCATTCATGGATGCTATCAAGCTTAAAGAAAGGTTTCGAAATGTTATTAGCTATGGTTAAAGTTTTTGGGATTGCTTTTTTCTTTTGAGCATCAATCTTTATAGAAACATGAGGAAATTGTTATGCTATGCTCTAAAGAATCGTGTTTGCATAATTGACTTGATGATAAACCTTTTTTAGGTCATCAATTTTGACAGTAAGGCTCGTAGATTTTCCAGCAAAAATTAGGGTCATTTCTCTTATAGTTTTCATTTTTACTAGGGCAATTATTTATAACAAACTGAATCTTGCTACCAAAAGCATTCACTTTGGTAAAAGTAGCTGAAAGCATGATTTGGTAGAAAGGAAGCATGCATACATTTGTTATCTACAAAGACCACCTTACTTTCGGTAAACTATTGCTACATGACGAAGGCAAAATAAATTATTGATACTTAATAATTTAGTTTGTCTTAATCTCTTTATAAGATGCTCAAATTCAACACATTGCAGAATTTAAGAGACAGAAAGAGAAAATCCTCGTAGCTCCCTTAAGGATCCTCTTTGTATTTTCTTTTTTGTTTCACTTTCTATAATTTCAGTTCAACATTTCCCTATAAGTATTTTTTACAAATTTTGCAAGTTTCATTGTTTAATATAATTGACTTTTGCAATCGATCCTGCCTCTGTTGGTATCGGAACCATCTATAGTGGAAATCTGCATTTAGAAGTTACTGTTGCTTTAGCTTGTCTATGTAGGTGCGTACTGTGCATGGAGTTATTCGTTTGACGTTGGTGTTGATTAGACGTTGGACAGCCATAAAGCCGTTGGTTAGCCTTGATTGTTCTAGGTAGGCAGACCCATCCATCTCCATCAGGTTGTATATAGGTTTTATAAGATGCATTAACAATGGCTTCTAGATTAAGAAGACTATTGTCATTTAGTTTAGATGGTAGTAGCGATAACATAATAAATAGTAATGAGGTTAGAACAAAACCCCTGGTGGAAGCCCCTTCACTAGACAATTATCACATATTGGGTCATACCTTGGGTAGATGTTCACACCATCTACAAAGTTGGCACATTTAACTTTCTTAGAGCCCACTTTATGAATATTCATGAAGAAATCATAAGTCTTTAAAATGGGTTAAAAATAGTTTCCATTATAAAAAAATTCTATTGAAAGTCATTCAAACAGCGACCAACCATAAATTCAGGTATATTGGTCTTGTTCAAGTTGCTACTAAAGCTCTCTTTAGAAAAGGTAATAATGCTCCCATTAACATGGAGTTAATAGACAAAAGACTTGAGAAATATAAGTCGTTACTCGTAGTTATGGTTCAAACAAATTTTTACAATGGATATGTATTTTTCAATTGCTATCTAGACTTTAACGTTGAACTTACTTGCCTTATGAGAACAAAGTCTTTAAAACTTAATGTCCATATTCAAGTGATGAGTTTACAATTGCAAAAATTTTGCTGTTATGTTTCGAGTCTATTTTAAACTCACGTCTATAAATTTAAATGCAAGGTTTTTAACCCGACTTCCTTGTAATTCAAAGGAAACGAAATTGTTGCATGTTAATGATGACAAGATGAAGGAAAGAACTTGAAATAGAAAATCCTGAATCTCCTCAACAATTAGAGTGTAAAGACGTTAACCAGATCATAGAAGAACCTCATGGCAGGTTATCTAAGATTTAGATCTGTGAGAGACAACATTTCTACTCCTGAGTCATCCAACTATAGGAGGTCCTTCTCAGGTTATTCCTCCGCCAATTCAGAACCTCTTGATGATTCTCATCTATATAGGTTCTGCGCTCCCATACTGGAACCCATAGATAGTTACTCCTATTTCTCCAGGAATAAGAGTAGTGGTTAATGTCCCAACAAAAGGAGGTTTCTCCATCGATTGGAAAATTCTTAAAGCAGATTACGATTCCAAATGTAATTATGTTAATAGGAAATTGTTTGAACAAATTGTTAGAAAACTGGTTGAAGACATAAGAAAGCATGCATAAGAGATATGAAAAGATTATATGTGCATGTTCCTTTCTTTATATGGTTCCACACCTTTACCTCAAAAATGAGGATATAAGATGTGTATGTATTCTTGGCGTCAATGTTCAAACAAGCCTTTTAGAGACTTGACACTTTGAGAATGGAAGTGGTGTTTCTTCTATTCATCCTTCCTTTACCAACCCAATAGAACTTGTTTTGCAAGGTGAACACGTAATTGCTTCACCTTCAAAAAAAAAACGCTAGGAGGAGAATGATAATGTCAAAATTGATAACCTAAAGATCATTAATTTAATTATGCAAACATGATTATTAACACCATTGTAGAATAGCTTACTCATGTTTCTGCAAAGATTGAGGCTCAAAATAAACTCCATCTTAAAAACTTTAATCATAGCTGATAATGTTTCAAAACCTTTCTTTAAGCTTCACAACATGCTAAATAAAATGAGGATTCTCTTATCAAAGTTGTCTTTAACTCTAATGCAAGTTTCCTTAAATTTAGTTTTGAGTAAATTAGAGATTTAGAAATCGCCATTAATGTAAAGCTTGTCGTAGAGCCATAATTTAAACCACTACTTTGATTTATGAATAATATTTATAGCATCGGAAAGCAGGGATCGATCCTACGAGGAAAGATTATGATAATAGCTAGTTTAAATCTAATTAAATTTACTGCTCTAATTTATTTTACTTTCTCTTTGTATTACTAAACAAATCAAATTTAATAAGTGAAAATTTGGAAAAATACTTAATATTGCTCCTAAATATTCTAAATTTAATTCTGGAAATAAAATAGTAAATAGCTATCCTAAATAATCTGAAAAATAAAAGCAGAAATAATAACACAATATTAGACTGAAAATTAAAATAGAAAATAACAAGCAGAAAATTAATATTAAAAATTACAGAAAGAAATCCAAATTAATATTCTACAAGTTTATAACTTTATAACTCCAAAATTATATGTAATTAAATTCAGAAAAATTAAAACAGAAAATTAACTACAGAAAATTAAAACAAAAAATAAAATCTGAAATTAGAGAAAGAATAAACTGGACTAATACAAATATGAAAATAAATAAAATAAATGTCCATATTTTATGATATCATTTTCTGGACTTAATAAAACCCTAAAAACAAAAAATAAAAATTAAAAATGTAATTTTTAGATTTATTAAAATAAAAACTTGCACATATCCAATTCACAAAATAATTCTGAACAATTATCAAATACTTTTGAAAAATTCCAAAATTAAATAGAGGTAATAGGATACTATATAAAGCCTAAAATGGACTAAAACATGGGGAAAAAAAAAAGCAAAAGGAGCTATTTTCAACCTAATTTCTAACAAACTGGTAAATAAATGGCAAAACAGAATAGAAATTAAATCTGAAAAGTATAATCACCCTAAAAATCAAAATCTAATTGATCTAATATTACCAAGATGTACCTAAAGGATTACGCTTTTGGGGGGGCAAACAAAATTTATATTAAAGCTTATAAATTTAAGAATAAAAATTGACAAACTAAACAAATTAACTAAAAAGCAACAAATAATTATCAAAAATACCAAATTTGTGAAAAATACTTAGAGTAATCTATATCCACCATATAAATTAATATTTATCACCAATACACAAATCAATTTATCCATGAGATAGACTGTAGAAGACACCTACCAACAGATCTTTCCCGTTTTTCCTTATATTATAGTTTATTTAGATCAATCCTTAATATAAACCCTTCTAGTTTTGGCAATCCTAAGACCAGCGCAAGAATTTAATCAAACTAGAGCATTAAGTATTAAAAAAACTTCATGTAGCACCTTGTACCAATTTACTAGCAAATTGATTTAATAAAGATATATAACGATTATCTAATTAAAAGAAATAGATTTGAACCATCCATGATTAATTAGAGTGATACTAATGCCTAAAAGACCATAACTTTTATGCACTAAAGCCTTCCAAGCTATCATATGAATTCGTATTAAACTAATTAGCATGCATTCTAATTAATCTAACGCGAATATCATGAACGATAAATACTAATCGTTATGAAATTATGAATAAAAACCAACTAGATAATAAAGTATAAAACTTGTTTCAAAATAATTAATTTAGCATAGTTTCAAATAGATTATACTAAGTACAAGAAAATTCCTCAATCATATTGAAAATAAAATCACAAGAGTTAAGCAAAGATTTCATGTTCAATAATATAAAGAGTTTAAACTAATAAAATAAAATTAAAAAAAATAGAACATGATAATGCAGCAGCGTGGAGAGGATGGTGGTGTATGATGATGATGATGATGATAAACGATGGTGATGGTGGGTTGATCCTGATGATGGTGAGATGCTGTGAGGATAATTGGTGAGTTTTGTGAGGAGAAAAGGTGAGGCATCAAGAATGGCTCCCACGGTTAGGCATGACGTGTTGGTTTTTATAACATTATTCCACTAGGGTTTTCCTTTTTGAACTCCTTCTCTCCCAAGTCTTCTAGTTTCTCTTCAATTACGAGTAATAATCGAAGCCCAAATAAATCTTTATAAAAATATTATTTTTCACAATTCATTATTTTTTTGGACCGACTTGATAAATTTGCTTATAAAATCCTTGAGTAAATAAAACCTTAACTTTAATGTCTTCTCTTCTCCTCTTTATTTTATCAACGCTTAACCCAAAAAATATATAAAATAAAGTAAATTAGACGAAAATAATATATATAATATAATCAAAATAATCATTAAAACAATGCATGATTTATGATTTAACAAATTCCCCCACACTTAGACTTTGGACATCCTCGTGCAAAGAAATCTGGGACGCGAATTAAAAAACTGACCCTCTTTCTTATAAAGTCATGCATAAATATGAAATTTACACTAAGTATTGGCTTGCTTTAAAAACAGTTTTATTCAAAATTAATTAGTTTTCCTTCCAACAAGTAAATAACTACTAAACATCCAACTACCATCAAAGAGTTTCTTCATCATCCTCACAACATTTCCTTAATGAAGTAATAAGAGTAATAATCATCCATCTCTTTTAAGTATGTATACACTGATCAAGAGGTCTAAAAATTTTACGATAGAAAAATTAAAGTACGATATGGCTATAAAGATAATTGAACTAGAAAAAATAACTCATTGAAATTGATTATAACTTGTCTTGCAATTTTTTTTTCTCTCTCTCTCTCTTTTTTTTTTCAAACTCCACTTACGCTCATAATTGAGGCCCATATCAGGTCTTAGAAATTAAACACTCCCTATCTCACACTCACCTAAGTAAAGGTCCTTGAGCAAACAATTTATTCTCATCATTTTTTTTTATTTTTTTTACTGTTAGCTTGGTACGAGTCTTTGATCGGCCCAAAAACGGGCATGACTCTTCCAACATGGGTTACTCTATGCATAAGGCTCAACTTGAGACCTAAACTTAAGGGGAAAAGATGCCGAATCACCTATTCCTACCCATGTTGGTAATCTAACCTTTTTTTTTGGTTTTCTTATTTTTCTCTCTTTTTTTTTCTTTTATAAAATAAGAAAAATCACAATTTTAATAAGTTATTCTACTAATTCAATAACCTAGGAAATCGACTAGGTCACTTTATTGCCTCTGAAGCGGATATAATATATGTTCAAAGAAGATGAATAATTATAACAGTTACTCATTAAAGAAATATATGAGGATCAACTCAAACTTCTCTGAATGTCACCTAGTATGCTCAGAAGTTTTCACTCATAGAAGAATAAACTACAAATAGCTGAGAATTTTTTTTTTTTTTAAAAGCAAGCAAGCCTAGCATAAACTCATATCATGCGTTATTTATAAGAAAATCAAAAAAAAAATTTTTTTACTTGTTTTTTTGTTTTTTAGCATGAATAAATACTGCAGGAATTAAATGTAGGATGTAGCACCCCACAATTAATTCATGCATTGTCCCTAATACATGCCTAATTAATAAAAGAAAAGAAGATGTTGAAAACGAATTAAAAACCTCCCTGAAAAATATTGGGTTGCCTCCCAACCAGCGCCTTTGTTTATAGTCATTGGCTCGACATCATGAATCTCATAGATCCTCTAGTTGGATCTCCTCCACTAAGCATACCTGATCCCTTTACTTTTAAACACCTCAAACGTATGCTCCTTTTTGTTTTCAATCATGTGACCACTCCTTAATCTCATAAACTAAAACAAACTACAAAAATAAACCACTACAGCTAAAATAAAACAATAAAAATAGTAAAATTAAACAGAAGTAAACTAACGATCTTATTTTCTTTTCCCGGCAACAGCGCCAAAATTTGTAGAGCTTGTTGTAGAGTTACAAATTAAACCACTATTTTGATTTATAGATAATATTTATAGCATAGGAAAGTAGGGATCGATACCACAACGAAAGATTATGATAATAGCTAGTTTAAATCTAATTAAATTTACTACTCTAATTTATTTTACTTTCTCTTTGTATTACTAAAATAAATCAAATTTAATAAGTGAAAATCTGGAAAAATACTTGCTATTGCTCCTAAATATTCTAAATTTAATTCTAAAAATAAAACAGTAAAGAGCTATCCAAAATAATCTGAAAATAAATACAGAAATAATAACACAATATTAGATTGAAAATTAAAACAGAAAATAACAAACAGAAAATTAATATTAAAAATTATAGAAAGTAATCCAGATTAATATTCTGCAAGTTTATAACTTTATAACTCAAAAATAATATGTAATTAAATTCAGAAAAATTAAAATAGAAAATTAACTACAGAAAATTAAAACAGAAAATAAAATCTAAAATTAGAGAAAGAATAAACTGCACTAATATAAATACAAAAATAAATAAAAAAATGCCCAGATTTTAGGATATAATTTTCTGGACTTAATAAAACCCCAAAAACATAAAATAAAAATAAAAATGTAATTTTTAGTTTTATTAAAATAAAGACCTGCACATGTCCAATTCACGAAATAATTTTAAAAAATTATCAAATAATTTTCAAAAATTTCAAAATTAAATGGAGACAAAATAGGATGCTATGTAAATCCTAAAATGGACTAGAATATGAAAAAACACAAAAGGAACTGTTTTTAACCTAATTTCTAACAAACTGATAAATAAATGGCAAAACAAAATAGAAATTAAATCTGAAAATTATAATCATACTAAAAATCAAAATCTAACTGATCTAATGTTACCAGGATAGTCCTAAAAGATTACTCTTTTGGGGGTTTAAGAATTAAAATTGACCAACTAAACAAATTAACTAAAAAGTAACAAATAATTATCAAAGATACTAAATTCATGAAAAATACTTAGAATAATCTATATCCACCATGCGAATTAATATTTATTATCAACACACAAATCGATTTATCCATGAGTTATACTGTAAAAGACACTATCAGTGGATCTTCCTCGTTTTTTCTTATATTATAGTTTATATAGGTCCATCCCTAATATAAACCCTACTAGTTTTGACAATCCTAACACCAGCGCAAGAATTTAATCAAACTACAGCATTGAGTATTAGAAAAATATCATTTAACACCTTGTAACCAATTTACTAGCAAATTAATTTAATAAAGATCTATAGCAATTATCTAATTAAAAGAGATGTGTTTGAGCCATCTATGATCAATTAGGGTGATACTAATGGCTAAAAGACTATAACTTTTACGTATTAAAGCCTTTAAAACTATCATATGAATTCATATTAAACTAATTAGCATGCATTCTAATTAATCTAATGTGAATATCATAAACGATAAATACTAATCGTTATAGAATCATGAATAAAAATTAACTAGACAATAAAGTATAAAACTTGTTTCAAAATTATTAATTTAGCATGGTTTTAAATAAATTATACTAAGTATAAAGGAATTACTCAATCATATTGAAAATAAAATCACAAGAGTTAAGCAAAGATTTCATGTTCAATAATATAAAGAGTTTAAACTAATAAAACAAAATAAAAATAAAAAAATAGAACATGATAATGCAGCAGTGTGGAGAGGATGGTGGTGTACGATGATGATGATGATGATAAAAGATGGTGATGGTGGGTTGATCGTGATGATGGTGAGATCTTGTGAGGATAATTGGTGAGTTTTGGGAGGAGAAGAGGTGAGGCGTCAAGGATGGCTCCCTAGGTTAGGCATGTGGTGTTGGTTTTTATAACATTATTCTACTAAGGTTTTCCTTTTTGGACTTCTTCTTTCCCAAGTCTTTTAGTTTCTATTCAATTAGAAGTAATAATCCAAGCCCAAATAAATCCATATGAAAATATTATTTTTTATAATTCATTATTTTTTTGGACCGACTTGATAAATTTGCTTGTAAAATCCTTCAGTGAGTAAAACCCGAACTTCAATGTCTTCTCTTCTCCTCTTTATTTTATCAATGCTTAACCTGAAAAATATATAGAATAAAGTAAATTAGATGAAATAATATATATAATATAATTAAAATAATTATTAAAAGAATGCATGATTTATGACTTAACAATTAAACACAAAAGTGTTACTTTAAAAAACTTGTCAACACTAAGATATTGAAAGTTCTTTAAAGAAAGAATCAGGTAATAGTAATAATGAAGAAGTAGTGGCCACTATATATACCATAATTGAGGAAGGGCAACAGAAACCTCTTGCTATTAATAAAATGAAAAGCTAGAAAAATGCTAAGATCAGTAATTATTATTATAGACCTACTCCTCGTAATATGTAATATGAGGGGAGAGGTGATTTCTCTGCCTCGCATTTAATGCGTTTTTTATTTATGAATGGAACATAGATGGAAAGGTCGTCTATGAAATACTTTCTATCTTCCAAGAAATGGGTATGGTAATAGTCGTCGCTTCAAAATTAGAGGATATGAAGCTCGTAACATCGTAGTAGCCTTAGCTCTTACCTTCACAAGTTAATTAAAGAATTGGTGGGATAATCATGTTTCTCAAGACAGTAAGACTTACATCCTTAACCGTTCTACAAAAACCAGGATGGTTGATGGCACCAAAGAAGAGGTCCAGGATGGTTATGAATTGTTAATCCATATCGACACCCTTCATTTCATAGGCAACCCAAATTAAGGTGAAGCCCCTGCAAAATCCATCCTTATTAGCCTTAGGAGTCCAACCTTAAGTGACTACAGATGGTATAAAGATGTCTTCCTTCAAAAGTTTTCAAAAGAGAAGATGGTTTACAAAACTTTTAGAAAGAAAGCATTATTACCAGACTTCATTAACATTTTTGATGTGAAGACATTCTTTTTCAATGCTCAAACTTTTGGACAAATATTTGGAGTTGTAAGTGTGAAAGATTAATCCTTTGCAATGAACTTAAACTACAAGACAAATATGGATCACAAAAGACTCAACGTACAAAAGAAATAGAAAATTTCTGTGAAGCATTTAGTATCACAAAACTTAAAGCGCATTCATGTAGAATTAGGAAAGCTTCTGCCAAAAGATTTAGAAAACCATCTGAACCTGTCCATAGCAAACCAAATATCCCAAAACGTTATTAATGAAAGAAGAAGAAGTTTACTCAGAAAAAGATGGTATGTTTTAAATGTGACAAACTAGGTCATAAGGCTATTCAGTGTAAGACTGAAAAGAAGATTAATCAGCTTTTTGCCAATGATCCAAATTCATAAAAGGAACTTTTATCAGTTCTTACGCATAGTTCTTTTGAGGGACAAGATGATTACTATTTGAGCTCTGTTGAAGAGGGATTAGATTATGGTACTTCTCTATGAACTCGCTCAATGTCATCAGCAACAAAAGTCAAAAAGAATTCCTATTAGACTTAGTAGGAAAAATTCCTAACATTTAAGCAAAGAGAAAGTATTTAGACAAACTTAAGGGTTTAATTCTTAAAGGAGAAGAGAAATCATTTAAGATTAACTTTGAAACTCACAGCTAAACAAAACTTTTCTAAAAACATCTTATGCCTAATGCATTCTTGCAAATTACTACTAAAGGCATTCAAGCTGAGGTTAACGAGCATAACGTTCAACTTTGTTCTCTCAAACATGAGTTTATACACTTGAAAACCAAAGACCTAAACCTAGAAACAAAACTTTCTATTCTTAATTATCATATAGGAAGCTCTTCAAAGATTTATGAAGGTGTTCCTAGTAACCTTGAAATCTCCAAGAGTAAGATCTTTCACCCAAAATTTATTCATACTATGTCCCATATAACATTTCAAAAACGGTACTCAATTGTCTGACTAGTTATCAAAGATTTTCGTATGAATACTGTAGCTCTCATTGATAGTGAAGCTGACAGTACTGAATCAAAGGAGGAATTGCTCCTACAAAATATTATGAAAGAACCAAAGATCATTTATGTAGTGTAAGAGGAGAACCTTTAAGCATTGAATATTAGCTTAACAAATGATATATTCAATACAATGATTATTATTTTAAAATTGTATTTTTAATTGTTGATAATGTTACAATAGATATTATTTTAGGAACCTCATTTCTGACCCAGTTCACACAACATTTTGGGAAAATGAATCTCTTTTAATTCCCTTACTTTTGCCGAACAAAGATATGCCTCATATTGCAATAAGCTTATATATCTTAACAAATAAATATTTTAGAAAGTGAGCACAATACCAAATTTGTTTGATGAAATCTCATATTGATGAAAGAATGGTTATAAATCATACTATTCAAAAGAAAACTTCTGACTGTAAACAAATTATTACAAATAGAGTATGTTAATACCTTCCCAGTGCCTTCTAGAATAGAAAGAAAAATGTTGTCTCTCTACTTGGTGAAAATGTTTTTAATGAGAAAAATATTCCTACCAAAGCCAGACCTATGCAAATGAATTTGTGAACTTGTTAATCATCACAAAAGGGAAATTCAAACTCTTCTCAAAAAAAGGCTTATAAAATCTTCAAAATCTCTAAGTGTTGTGCTTCATTTTATATTAGCAATGCTGCCAAAAAGGGAGCAGGTGTTCCTAGGCCGTTTATCAACTACTAACCCTCAACAAAGTCCTTCAATGGATTTATTATCCAATTCTAAATGAAGGAGATCAGCCTAACAGATTATTTGATGCAAAAATCTTTTCTAAATTTGACATAAAATCAGAATTTTGGTTAATTCAAATTGCTAAATCTGATTGTTACAAAAGAACATTGGCAATCCCATATGGACATTATGAGTGAAACGTAATGCCATTTCGACTAAAGAATGCCCGCTCTGAGTATCAAACCATTATGAATGAAGCTTTTCTTCTCTTATCATCGTCTATATTGATGATGTTTTACCTGACCAACATTTAAAGCATCTGTAAACATTCCTTTATGTTAAAGAGAAACATGGCTTAGTCCTTTGTGCCTCAAAAATGGTTTTACTTCAAACTCAAATTAGATTTCTTAGGTATGACATTTATGAGGGGACTGTGAAGCCCATTCTAAGATGCTTAACTTTTGCCGACAAATTTTAGGTGAAATTAAAGAAAAGCCTTTTGACCTAGTTTGCCACATTTGGAACAAACCATCTTTTTCTTAGTGACCTTCTTCTTCATTTGTTGAGACAGCTTTAGGATGTCTGGTTTGGTATGGATAAGTCTAGATTGTTTTCGAAATTTTTTAGTGGAAGGTTTCTTAGCTTTCTTAATTCCAGAAGAAGGTGGTTCAATTTTTATGATACCAAATGCTTCATATAAAGTTCCAATTTCTTTTCTAAATTGGGCCTTTTTTGATCCATTCTTGTCTTTGAGTTTGACTTTGTTGCAACGGATGAGTTATTCACTCTTAACAACTCCAAATATTTTTCCAAAGGTCAGAGCATTGAAAGGAATATCACCAAATCTAAAATGTTGATGAAGTTATTCTAAAATTCTTTCCCCAAAGAGCTTCGGAGGTCTGATAATAAATCTTTCTTCCTAAAAGTATTGTGAACCATCTTCCTTTTTGAGAAAATTTATAAGGGAGACATCTTTTGTACCATCTATAGTCGCTTAGGGTTGGACACCTAAAGTTAATAAGGATAGATTTTGCAAAGGCTTAACCCTCATTTGTGTTATCTTTGAAATGAAGGGTGATGGTATTGAATAACAATTCCTACCCTCCTTGGACCGCTTCTTTAGTGCCATCAGTTATTTTAGTTTTTATAGAATAGTTAAGGATATAAATCTTTTCATCTTGAGATATAGGTTATCCCACCAATTCTTCAATTAACATGTGAAGCTGAGGGCTAAAGCTGTTACGATGTCATGAGCTTCATATCTTTGAATTTTATAGGCAGCCACTGCCATTTCCATTTTGTGGAAGGTATATGGTATTTCACGTTTAGCTTTTCCATCTGTGTTCCATTCATATATAGAAGATCCATCAAAATATGAGACAGAGAAATTACCTTTCTCCGTATATTGCATGTTAGGGGAAGTAGGTCTAGGATAGTAATTCTTGGTCTTAGCATTTTTCCATAATTTCATTTTATTAATGACAAGAGGTTTTTCTTGCTCCTCCGAAAAGATGTGCTATACAGAGGCCACTATTTCTTTATGGTCGCTATTAGCTGATTCTTGCTCTAAAGAACTTTCAGCTTCTTGCTATTGATCATTTTTATCAATACAAGGGGAACGTTTATTTTTAAGGTTGATAAATCTCCAATTTGGTCGCATATAAGTTTGAGGAAACTTGCAATTAAGCTAGAGACAGGTTTAATAAAAGAATCGTCATTTTGTTTAGGGATTCTATTAAGCTTAAATAAAGGATTTGAAATGTTATTAGTAATGGTTGAAGTTTTTGGAATGGCTTCTCTCTTCTTAGCATCAATGTTTGCATAAATATGAGTAAGTTATTATCCAATGGTGTTATGTACTGCATTTTGTATAATCGACTCGATGATAAACTTTTTTAAGTTATCAATTGTGATAGAACCATTCTCTTCCCAACATTTTCTCAAAGGTGAAGCAATTGCTTGTCCACCTTGAAAAATAAAGTTTCATTGGGTTGGCAGATACTGGTTGAATAGAAGAAACACCACTTCTATCGTCGAAGTGCCAAATCTTTAGAAGGCTCATTTGAACATTAATGATGGGAACAGAATGAACATCTTATAATCGCTTTTTTGAGACAAAGGTAGGGAGCCATATAAGAAAAGGAACATAGACAGATAATCTTTTCAGATATTTTATCCATTCTTTTTTCATCTGATAACGCAGTTTTCTATCAATTAGTCGAAACCACTGTCCACTAACAAAATTAACATTGGAATAGCAATCAACCATAAGAATTGCCTAACTGATGGAGAAAATTCCCTTTATTAGGACACAAGTGCCTGCCGTAACTTTTGAATAAGCCGGAGGAGGGGGATAACTACCTCTAGTTTCCGATATGGGAACACAAAACCAATAAACATATATGTACATATACATCTATGTGTGTGCCTGCGCACACGCGTTTACAAACATGTACACACACACACATATATATATATATACATACATATATATATATATATATGTGTGTGTGTGTGTACACATATATATATGTGTATTTATGTATATATGTGTGTGTGTGTGTGTATATATATATATGTACATTCACACACACACATACACATGTAGATAAGTGCATATACGTATGAATATGCTTGCATACATACATACATACATACATATATATATGTGTGTGTCCGTGTGTGTGAGCATGTGTGTGTGTGTGTGTGTGTATATATATATTTATATATATATACATGGCACTATTTTGGCAAGCGCATAGGTGTTGTAATTTAGTAAAGATATCATTTCCGCGAAGTGGAATTGTAATCCATTGAATTTTATCCTGTAAAAGTGCTGGGCAAGCAATTTCAATTAGGGGGCTGAATAACACTATATCCTAATTTGAGAATTGAACCAGTTAAAAACATTTGGGATTTGTTTCAACTTGTAAAAATGTGGATCAATGCAATATATCATGTACTTGATCTATTATGGAGGATTGAAGGGGGTGCAATCACATTTAGAATTCAATCCTCTTTCGAAATAAATTGAATTGTTGAAACTATCGGGTCATTCTTTTAAATGTTTTTGTTTAGCCTAAGTTATAGATCTTTGCTCGGTAAAGGGTTTCGACTTTTGCCAACTTCGCCAGGGCTCTAAAACAGTAAGCGTTTTGTTGAAAATTCACACTCAAAACTACTAAAAATCTAAACTAAGCTTAAAAAATATGGAAAAGGAATGGAAAACTAGAGAGAAGAGTTCTCTTTCTTTGCTATGTTGCCCCTCTCTGCTGTAAAAATGGCTCTATTTATAGAGCCACATGATGAGGAAAATGAACAGACTTGCAATTGTGGCCTCAGTACATACTGTTACCTTCACCATAGACAGTGCATGGAGGGCTCTGTCTCGATGATCGTCTGTTCAGTCTTCCTTCCACGTGCATGGTGAGTTGGGGGCACCCATAGGGAATCAAATTACATTCAATTATGGTCAACTTTGGGGTGAAATGGTCCAGAAATCTGTAAAACACATAAAAGAATCATACCCAAGCATAAAACTGAAAAAGTAGTATAAATTATAACATGAAGCACATAATTATCCCTAAAAATGGCATAAAATGGCCTCAAAATAGTATGCACTTCAAGGGCTTACCAAATTCCGCCATACTTAAACCATTGCTTGTCCCTAAGCAGGCATGAAACTGAGGCTAAAGATATGAATAGCCTCCCCAAAAAGACATCAATAGCAGCATCAGTAACTAAATCACCCTACGAAGTTTAGCCCAAAAGTGATGAAAATTTACAAACAGATGGGAGAAGGAAATTTTTAAAAAAGGTCAGAACCATCACATCAAAATATCAAATCAGTTACTCAAATCAAATTCAACAATCATACTAGTATATTATAATAAGTAGAGCCTAGAAGAACCAATAGAACCTTACTTCAAGGATGAGGTACTCATCACTTATGTGTTTAAATAAAGTAGGGTTCTCTCAAATCTCATTCCATAGAACTAAATCAACCATAAGGTTGATAAAACTCTCCAATTTGCCACCACTATAATGCAAAACACACAAGGTAATCATAAGGACTTTTAATGGTTATCACAAGGCAAATGGGTAAACGTAAGGAGTGGGCAAACATTTTAGGATTTGTAGAGCAAAAAGGCAAAGAGTAAGAGCATAAACCATCATTTGGCAACTAAAGCATATTCCTTAAAACATCAACAACATCCCCAAGTGATGTCATAAGAAAAAGTGTCTAATATAAAACTAATGCCAAATCCTCTTATTGTATTTTTTTTTCCTTTTTTTTCTTTGTCTTTTTTTCAAAATATGCACATTTTTTCCCTCTACACACCTTTGGTGTGGTTCATTTTCTTTTCTCTTTTTCTCTTCTCTTTCTTTTTTTACTTTTTTTTACGAGGAGGATAATGGCAAAGGAAACTATGCATTTTCAATGCTTTTCTTGCAACTCAAAAAACATAACCTAATTGACTTTGAAGGGAAAAATAAGGGATGAATCCCTTATCATATCCAACCAAACCACAAAAAAAGGTTATCATCCACAAACTACTCCCAATCAATTATGAAAACTCTATAGCATTGGCTAAAAGGGTTAGACATATGTGTTCGGCCAGGCCAAAGATAATAGTGTAGGTTTTCATCCAAAAAAGGGGTAAAGGCTCAAAGGGGTAGCAAGGAATAAATTATTCACATAAGGGAGGCTATTTGGTCAATGTAGCTCATAAAGTGAAAGAATACCTCGATCATGTTGCCTAAATGTGCATGCTAAATGTGGCCTTGAACAAGAGTCAAAGCAAGTTCTAGAGACTGGAAATCTAGAAAGAATCACAAATGAAAAGAAATATAAGACTAAGTTAATGAATAAGTCTATTTAGGCTCAAAATCTTACAGGACAAATCTCACCTAGATCATAGAATTTCATATGCTAAACACTCATGCCAAGAATCATTTAGCAAGCAACTGATATCTAATGTGAAGGTCAAAACATGAAGCATAATTCGAAAACACTAAAAATAAACATTTTATTCACAAATGAGCCTAACAAAGATGGTCAAAATAGGCAAAAGAAAGCCACTTAGTCTAAAGACTCATCATTGGAGGACTTATAAGCTCTTTTTTTTTGATTATTTTTTAATGTTTTTTATGTTTTGATTTTTCTATATATTTTTTTTGGGTTTGCAATTGAAGACTAAAAGGTGTCAACACAAAACTAAAATGAAGAAAGAAACCTAAAAAACTAAATGATGGACTTAAAAATACAAACTCAACCTAAAAATATAAATTATCACACGTCCACAACACACATATATATAACCATGAAAAACTAGAACAACTCCCCCATGCTTAGACAATGCATTGTCCTCTAAAAAGGAGAAGGAGAGGGTTTAGATAGGTGATAAATGGCAGCATTGTTAATAGATTCCCCACATAGCAAGGTTTAAGATGTTGCCCGTTTCCCTTAAACGTTCTAGTTGTCTTGGTCTAGACTTCCATTACTCACCGAGGGAAGACTTTTGTAACTTTGAATGTGCCCGACCACCGGGATCTTAGCTTACCCGGAAATAACCTCAACTTAGAGTTGAACAGCAACCAGCAAGACGTGGTCACCTACCTCAAATCTTTTCTTTAGAATATACTTGTCATGCCAGTGCTTGGTCCTTTCATTATAAATTTGCGAGCTTTCATAAGCCTTCAGACGTAACTCATTTAACTCATTCAACTGTAGAAGCCGCTTCTCACTAGCCGTCTTAAAATCGAAGTTTAGAGTTCTAATTGCCTAATATGCCTTGTGTTCTAGCTCATCCGGCAAATGACAAGATTTTTTGAAAACGAAGCAGAATGGAGAAGTACCGAGAGATGTTTTATAAGTGGTTAGGTAAGTCCAAAGTGCATCATCAAGCTTTTTAGACCAATCTTTTTGGGAACGATCGACCATTTTTTCAAAATGGTTTTCAACTCTTGATTAGATAACTCCACTTGGCCAGGAATTTGTGGATGATAAGGCGTAGCAACTTTATGAAAAACCCCATTTTTTTAAGGAGGGACTCAAGTGGCTTGTTGCAAAAATGAGTCCTATTATCACTCAAGAGAGCTCTTCGTGTGCCAAACCCATTTAGAAGTGTAATCGATCGCCACAAGGATATAAAGATTATTATGGGAAGAAGGAAATGGTCCCATAAAGTCAATTCCCTAAGCGTCAAAAGTTTCTACCTCAAGGATCCCACTTTGAGGCATCTCATACTTCTTGGAAATATTTGCCGTCCTTGGCATTTATCACAACCCATAATGAAAGTCTTGACATCTTTAAAGAGAGTGGGCCAATAGAAACCGGCTTGAAGCACCTTAGCTATAGTCTTCTTAGGTCTAAAATGTCCACCATAAGTTGAGGCATGGCAATGGTAGAGGACACTAGGAACCTCATTTTCATGCAAACACCTTCTATATACTCCATCTCCACATAGTTTGTCGAGTAAAGGCTCTTCCTATACATAATATTTCACATTAGGAAGGAATCTCTTCCGTTGTTGATAAGATAACCCTGTTGGCATAACTCCACATACTTTAAAATTCACCAAATCAGCATACCATGGCATCTCCTTCTGAGATATTGCAAAGAGGTGGTCATTTGCAAAGGAGTCGTCTATGGAAAACTCCTCCATTTATGTGGCCTCAAGAACTAAGCGAGACAAGTGGTCCGCAACTACGCTTTCACGACCAACTTTGTCCCAAATTTCCAAATCAAATTCCTGGAGAAGAAGCACCCAGCGAATGAGACGGGGCTTAGAGTTAGACTTTTTCAGGAGATGTTTCAATGCAGCATGATCAGTAAAAATGATCACCTTAGAATTTATCAAATACGAACGTAATGTCTCTAAGGCGAACACAACAAAAAGAAATTCTTTCTCAGTTGTGGCATAATTCATTTGAGCATCATCCAAAGTTCGACTTGTATAATAGATGGCATAAGGCTTATTGTCTTTTCTCTGTCCCAAAGCCACTCCCACTGCATAGTCATGGCATCGCACATAACTTTAAAAGATAATTCCCAATCTAGGGCCTACATAACTGGGGTGGAAATCAAATCTTCCTTTTAACCTTTGAAATGCATTAAACACTCTTCATTAAATTCAAAGGGCACATCTTTGACAAGCAAATGGGTAAGAGGTTTTGTAATTTTCGAAAAATCTTTTATGAACCGTCAGTGGAAACTAACATGTCCAAGAAAACTCCTCACACCCTTTATAGAAGAAGGTGCTTGTAATTTCTCAATTACCTCTACATTTGCCTTGTCAACTTCAATGCCCTTGTTTGAAATAACATGGCTTAAAATTACCCCCTCCTGTACCACAAAATGACACTTTTCTAATTTAAGACCAAATTCAGATCCTCACAACTTTGCAAGACTTTAGACAAATTATTGAAACAATGGTAAAAAGTCGTACCATATACAGAAAAATCATCCATAAAGACTTCCATTACATCCTCAATAAAATTGAAAAAGATAGCCATCATACATCATTGAAATGTGGCTGGGCATTACATAGCACAAAATGGCATTCGCCTATAGGCAAATGTACCGTATAGATAAGCAAAGATGGTCTGTTCTTAGTCACTAAGGTGAATAGGTGATAGGAAGAATTCGAGTTTTGATATTTATAACCCCAAATGCAAGGTTTATCATCAAGTACTCGGGGTGTCATCTGCTGGGAGTTGGGTTTCAAATACTGGGACTAGCAAGAGTATTTCAAGCAGGGCTAGGTGAAGAGGAAAGAAAGAGAAGCCAAACTAATCTAACAAACATACAAAAAGAGGCTTATAATTGTAATCGAGCCAATTAACAAACCAAGTAATCAAGGTGAGTCCTAACCTCCCCAAACTCTACTAAAAACAAGAGATTGTCAGTTACGCCATCGAAGACCACCCAAGCTCTCTCTCAAGGGCCATGAGCTAGTCGAATTAGTCTAACTATCCTATCACCCACAACAGCTAACTAACCTCGCCTCTCGGGATAAATCAATCGCCTAAAAATATAGATGAAAACTCTCTCAAGTATTTTATCAAACACTTGGAAGGCATTAGAGAAAACTCTAGGTTCTAAGCATAAACTAGGAGTGATTAGGCCTAATCCTAGACTAATTAGACATTAAGGGGCTAATACAATCCAAGCCAACCAAAATTATCCACTAATCATCACGAAGCGTAGTTAAACCTAACTACAACTAAATTAACAAACAAACACATAAACATAAACTAAGGAGGAGAGAGAGAAACTAATCTAATCTAATCAATCTAACTAAACATGGAATAATAATGAAAACTAAGCACTTAACGAAATCAAATACAAGAATTCAACTTACAAAATCAAAACAAGAACAAGATATAAAATAGAGAGAGAAAGAGAAGAGAAAACTTAGGCATGATTTAATGAATGAACTTGAAATCCGCAAGCTTGAATCCAAATTATAATCTAATCTTTAAATCTAATCCTCCTATTGAGATTTTTTTGGCTAGAACCTAACCTAAACCTATCCTCAAAGGCGCCCAAAGAACCCTCGAAAAGTCCCCACGCAAGCCCCTTTTGTACAAATTGAGTCGGGCGACCGGCAGTCGTTGCCACCTCCTGGCTGGTGCTGGCCTTAGATGGTTGCTAGCTGGACGTGAGAGCTATCGTGCAATCAATCGGCCCCGTTCATCCATTGCTTTGTTTTCTTCTTTTGTTCCTTTTTTTGGCTCTTTTTCGACACTTGATCTGTTGAACTTATTACCTACAAAAGTGAACAAAACAAGTAAAAATTCTAAAGATTACATTATCATACGGGCCAAAATTAGGCAATAGAGGTATGTAAAATACGATAAACTATCACCCAACAAATACCTCGATTCCTATCCTTTGCTCATACTCGAGCAAAATAAAATAAAAACTAACCTAGAAACCTAACTCACTTTCATAGGAATCACATTGTATTTAACATATACAACAAGCCCTTTAAACCCCTTGGTTCCCCCAAGTGGACGAGTGAGGCCTCGTGAGGATTTGCGGAAGATATACCACAAAATCAAAAAAAAATAAAGTAAAAAGGAAAAGAGAAACAGAAACAGAAAAACAGTTTGGATTTACAAATAAAGCACAGAAATGCACAAGAGAGAGGACTATACATATTCTAACTAACCAAATCACCCATGCAGCAAAGATATCAACCCACACATAGACAGAATATACACATTTAAGACTCTTTATCTCCAAGGATAACATCAAAGCCCCAAGTTTTCACCCCACTATCCATCAAAACTTTGAATCCATCCTAGTGCTTAGTGTGCCAGTGTATTATCATCCTAGGACTTAGGCTTCCCAGAATCAAATTCAATCCTACTTGACTAACACAAACTAAATTATTGACTTATTAACACGGAGAGAAAGCTTTTCTAGTAGCAGTATTATCTCAAAGGGTAGCACCTAGTAGCGCATACTTCAAAGGGATACTTGTCATACCAAATGCTATCTTTTTTCTTTTTTTGGTTTACTTTTTGTTCTTTCCTTTTTTAAATATGAAATGCAAACAAAAACAAAAGTAATCGCGTAGAAAGATAAGTGGGAGAGCTAATCATGGAAACCTAAATCCCTAAGATAATGATGATAGCACAAATAAGGACTAGATTACATAGCTACAATGAACCATTGGGGTTAGAATTGAAGCTTAGAATGGCTCACTTAGGACAAAGATCTATTATGCACATTATGGCCAAGGTACAAGGGATCATAACCAATCAAAATAGTACAGAACTCCCCCAAAATAAGTGAGACATAAAATCTTTTTGTTTTCGAAAAATTTTCCTCTTTTTTTCAAAAGATTGAAGAATGGCTTCTCCTCCCCCACACCTAGATCTCACAATGTTTTCATTGGGAGCCGAGGAATCACAACAACTACAAAAACACACAAAACACAAAACACAGAAAAACACTAAACCTATACATATATACACAAGCTGACACACTCTTCTAACAACATAACCTCACCCATCAACAACAAAACCATACATATACATAAAACTAACACCACTAAAATGAATATATACAAATCCAACCACCAATCACAAAACACAAATATGCACAAAAACAAATAGAGGTGATCATAGCCATCAATCAGCTCTACAATATCCTAAATTTCACCACAAAGTTGATCACGAGCAAAAACAAAACCTAATATCCACAACTAAACATAACCTAATATCCACAGCTAAACAAAAAGAAAAAGAAAGAAAATAAAAAGAAGCGAGAAGAGTGAGAATGATTATACTAGGTTAAGTACTGATTATACCTGAGCTATGCCTCTCTAGGATGGTGTTGTGGAGGCGTGAGAAGCATCAGCGACTCCTCTTCATCACTCACGGCTCGAGTCATCAACTAGGATGCCGTCAAAGCTCGCAAGAGCTTGTCATATGATATTCCATGCATCTCAAAATGATGAAAGTAAGAGAACACTGGTAACAATGTGGCAAATAGAGTTGGTGCTTTCTTAAAGTTATCGAATGCCATAGAAAAATCGAAAGCACGATCAAAGAAAGTATTCCACATGATTTTCCTGTACACGTCCTCTAAGTGTGCACAATAGATCGAATAAGGGATAAGGCCCTCTAATATTACCTAAGGACTCATGAAATGTATGAAAAGAGAGGGGTTGGTGGGAAGTAAAGGGGATGAAATGGGGATCGAGTCAAGTAGCTTGGTGCAAACGGAGTCTATTTGCCCAATGTTGGGAGCGGCACCAACCACCACACCATCACCATACAACTCTTCAAAGAGAGCCTCCTCAAGATGGGACTCGATTGTGGAAGGTTTTTTTAACCAAGCAATCACAGCGTCCTTAATAAAACTAGCCTCACCCCTAGAATGCTTAACCATCTCTAACCCCGTGTACTAAGCTAAAGGGAGGGGAGAATCAAGTAAGGTCAAAGCACTAACAGTAGTGCCAATGGATGTCCAAGGAGAGGAGGGAGCAACAAGAGATGAAGAAGTCAAGGGAGGGTCAAACGATCCCTCTAGGTCGGTAGAAGGTGTATCATCAACACGATTCGACTCTAGGGGGAAGGAAGACTCGTAATCATCATAGAGACTACCCTCAAGTCCAGAGAAAGGTAAACTAGGGTCAATCTCATGCAGTAGGCCACACTCCCTCATCTCACTAACAAAGTGCTCATGTTGCTCATTCATTGTCCCTATCAGGGCATCAAGCTTAGCATAACATTCATAAAAAACATCATAATAAGGACAACAATTCACATCATGGTCAAGAGATTGGCAATAAGAGCACATAACATGAGGTAAGAAGCATAGTGATGGAATGAATCCCTAGCGCTCTCACATTGCCATTGATACCAAGCCAAAGATTCAAATAAATCCCACATGTCATCAACATTTAAGTAGCACATACTACTATAACCCATAGACCCAAGGATGGCTCGAGTCTCATGTGTTATCCCATCAAGTACAACATTACATATTTCTATGTGAAACGCACATATTAAGCACGGTAGTTATTTAATCTAGACAAGTATTACCAAAAAGGTTTATGCTTAAATTGAGGGAAATTAAAAATAGCCATTTTTATTTTTTTTTTCAAATTTTTCATTTTATAAAATTTTTTTTGGATTTTCTAAAGGCTTAGTCTCAAATCCTCAAGTAAACCTCGATATTGAAAAACGCCAACTACTTGGCAATGGCACCAAAAACTTGATAGGAAGAATTCGAGTTTTAATAGTTGTAACCCCAAGTGCAAGGTTTATTGTCAAGTACTCAGGATGTTGTCAGCTGGGAATTGGGTTTCAAGTATTGGGATTAGCACGAGTATTTCAAGCTAGTCTAAGTGAAAGGGAAAGAAAGAGAAGCTAAACTAAGCTAGCAAATATACAAAAAGAGGCTTGTAATTATAATGGGGCTAATTGACGAACCAAGTAATCTAGGTGAGTCCTAACCTTCCTAACCTCTGCTAAAAGCAAAAGATGGTCAGTTGCGCTATCAAAGGCCACCTAAGCCCTCTCTCAAGGGTCATAAGATAGCCTAATTAGTCTAACCATCTATTTCATGGGATTAGCCCAACTAGACCAAAAAATTAGCAACCCTCGGACCTAGCTAGGATCAGGACTGTTTTCATATCCTGAACCTGGCTATACTTTCTCTGACACTAGCTAATTAATGTCACCTCTCGACATAAATCAATCGCTTAAAAATGCAGATGAATGCTCTCTCAAACATTTCATTGAAGACTTAGCAGGCATGGGAGAAAACACTAAGTTTTAAGTATAAATTGGAAGTGGTTATGCCTAACCCTAGACTAATTGGCCATCAAGAGGCTAATCATAATCCAAGCCAACCAAAATTAACCACTAATCATCACAAAATATAATTAAACCCAACTACAACGAAACTAACAAACAAACACATAAACGTGAACTAGGGAGGAGAAAGAGAGAACTAATCTAATCTAATCAATCTAACTAAACATGGATTAACAATGAAAACCAAACATTTGAACCAAACCAACTGAAATACAAGAATTTAACTCACAAAATCAAAACAAGAATAAGATATAACATAGAGGGAGAAAGAGAAGAGAAAACTTAGGCTTGATTTAATGAATAAACTTGAAATCCGTAAGCTTGAATCCAAATTATGATCTAATCTCTAAATCTAATCCTCCTATTGAGGTTTTTATTGGATAGAACCTAAACTAAATCTATCCTAAAAGTCACAAAAGAACCCCTCGAAAAGTCCCCAAGTAAGCCCCTTTTTTACAAATCGAGTTGGTGAAAAAACAACATTCGGACAGCCAAAAGGGCGATGGCTGTCACTTGGCCAACGGGCGGCCATTGCATAGCCGATGGCCTGTTAGCTAGGCGACCGGCAGCAGTCGCCACCGCTTGGCTGGCATTGGCCTTGGATGGTTGCTGGTTGCAACGCGACAGCTATCGTGCAGTCGACCCGCCCCCATCGCCCATTGCTTTGTCATCTTCTTTTCTTCCTTTTTTGGCCCTTTTTCACGACACTTACTCAGTTGAACTTATTACCTACCAAAGTAAACAAAAGAAGTAAAAATTCTAAAGATTATGTTATTATATGAGCTAAAATTAGAAGATAGAGGCAAGTAAAATACGATAAATTAGTGCCGAACAATAGGGATTTGAAAGAATCCTGAATAGCCATCTAAGTAGCAAAAGTAAAAGTTCTTTACTAGGCTCTCAAGCATTTAGTTAGTGAAAGGTAGGGGAAATTGGTCCTTTCAGGTGGCTTTATTCAATTTTCTATAATCTATGCACATACGCCAACTAGTAACTGTCCTAGTAGGTATTAGTTTATTATTTTCATTTCTTACAACCGCCATTCCCCTTTTTTAGGGACAACATGGATCAGACTTACCCATTCACTATCAGAGATCAGGTAGATAATGCCAGTCTTAGGAAGTTTTAAAATTTCTTTCTTTAGAACATTGTGCAGTTTAGGGTTGAATCTCCTTTGGTGTTCAATCAGGAGTTTATAGTCGTCCTCCATCAAAATATGATGCATACACACAGAAGGGTAAATTCCTTTGAGGACATTAGGAGTATATCCCATGGCCTTACGATCCAATCTCAGTATTTTTAGCAAAGAGTCAACTTGAGATGCATTTAAACTTGCATTCACAATCATAAGATATGTAGCATTTGGGCCAAGAAACTCATACCTCAAAGAGGAAGGAAGAGGTTTTAGTTCTACCTTGAGTGCACATTCCTCATCTATTGAGGATGCTTTATCATGTACTATTGATTCCATTGTGGCAAAGGGTGGGCTGTCTAGTGGGGAAGCTTCCAGAAATTGAGCACACATTGCAACTTTCGGATTTTCATTTCGTGAGGTACCATCATTCAATAAACAATACTAAAGTGGATGATGAGAATCATTATTAGAAAAAGTTTTTTGTACCAAACTATCCACTACATTGATCCGATGACACTCTCCAGATATTGAAGAAATTTTAGAAACTTGAATCAAGTTGAATTCAACATGTTCATCATCCACGTCGAAAGGCAACTTACCACTTTAACATCTATATGGCACCCAACGGTTGCCAAGAATGGCCTCCAAAGAACAATAGGGGTGTGCGTATCTTCTTCCACTTTAAAGATAACAAAAACTATAGGCACATATAGGTCTCTTACTTTGATGGGACATCGTTTAAAATACCTATAGGATACCTTACAGAATGGCCTGCCAATTGTAAGGAGATGGTGGTGGGTCTCATTTCCCTTAGGTCCAACTTCTTATACAGAGAGAAGGGCATTAGAGTTACACTAGACCCTAGATCACATAAGGCACGATCTATGGAATTATTCCCTATCAAATAAGGGATAACAAAACTACCAGGATCCTTAAGCTTAGCATGGAGC
>JAKOGI010001102.1:125000-267500 GCA_029747015.1 Carnegiea gigantea
TTTAAGGGGGGAAGACTATAATAGCTTGACCCTAATTCATGTTTACTTATTTAATTAAGCCATGTTATTAATTTTTCTGTTTTTATTTATTACATTTAATCATTCCGGTTGGAAAAAATTCATTTTGGGCCCGACTTTGTAACTCAAGTTTTAATTATCAGGAAAATTTCAGGCGAATTAATTGTAGACCCAGGTAAATATGATTAATCGATAAATTATTTTTCATAACATCACAAAATTTAATTTTGAGCTGGACAAAAATTTTATCATAGTGGACTGATATTTTTCCGAGCCCAATTCATTTGAGCCCAATTGGTGGCCCAATCAAGGTTGGTGCAATTGAATTAAGCTAATTATCACCATTTATGCTAAATTACAATTAGCAAACAACTCTTTTATGGATGGATAAAATCAGCCAAATGAACTAAGATAAGTCAAAAAAATATCAACCAAAAGCCAAGACCAATTTTTCTTCTTCTTCTACTCTTCCTCTCCTCCCCCACAGCTACCCCTACTGATGCTGTTGTCTCGCTGTTGTGCCGGTAGCCTGCCACCACCAATTGGGTGCCGCCGGCCACCCTCTACCACCAGCCACAGCCCCCACAACTACTAAACACCACCTCCATCTCTCTCTTTTAAGCTTTCAAGTGAGGCAAACCGTAACCCAACTTTTGTTTAATTTTTAGTTTTATGAGGGAATTGATTAGTGATCATGTTGTATAAGTTAGAACGAACTACGTTGATGATTTATTTTGTTGCGTAAGTTAATTTTGGATGAGTTTGGATGCAAATTTTAATTGAGTATAACCTGGAGTTTCATAAGCATGCGTGAGTAAAGTTGATTTTTGAATCAAGTATGTTTATTTGGATTGAATTAGATGAAATTTGGAGGTTGGATGTGTTATGGGTTTGAAAAACAATGTTCTATGAGTTTTGCTAAAATTAGTAGATTATGGAAAATCCCATAAGTGATCAAAAGAAGTTTTTTGGATTAATAATGCAAGCAAGTGAAGTTATGGGAGTATTTAGAGTGATTATGTGAAGAAAAGTGTTGAAAGTGTGTAAGATTGATCATGAAGTAATTTTTGAGTGTATTAGCCAAAATAAGGTAATGATAAGAAGCAAATCAAGGTTAATGGACCTTAAAGGGACACTTAGCTTGATTTATTAGAGAAAAGAAAACCATATATTTCGGGAGCTTAATTAAAAGTTTTTAAGTAATTGTGGATGTTGCAAAGAAGATACAAAGTTTAGTGAGCTCAACAACTTTGATTGTGCTTAGAAGCTTACTTAGGTTGGAGAACTGAGTTAGATGGGCATATGAATGAAATCTAAGAACTGGGGAGAGTAATGACTCAAGAACAGTATTTGTTGGGCCAAGCTAGTGCGATTAAAGTTATCCTGAACCTAACTACACCCCCCTTGGCTTTAAACCCTTATTGTCCATCTTCGATTTATCAACAACCCATATTCCATTTATAACCATCAAAGCCTTTACATTATAACCTTAATTATTCTATTTTGGTCTATTGTACTAAACTATTTTACCTCAAGTTAAAGTACCTTAATTTATTTAGTTTGCAAATCATGTTAGTGTAACTCATCTTATATTCAATTGTTTGAGTTATGGATGCCTTTTAATTAATAGATTTCTATTAAAGTTACAAAATATGAGAGTGAGTGTTGTTTACTAACTACGTATACTATAATTATATTTCTGAAATAGAATCAGCGGGGTCTAGTCTATCGTTTCCCATAGTGCATAAATACTATCAAGCCATATTACATCTTAAAAATCCCAGGTACATCCATTGCTTGTACCTTTAGAAATTAGAATGTATTTTTCAAAGTTATAATGTTTTGGTAAGTATATCAACAAATTAGTCTATTCAGCGATTTATCACCTAATTAGTGACTCCGTCAGTGATCATTTATAGGGCACTCACCCTCTAGTTACCTGCATGGCATCATCATAAGTCTCCCGATCAGCTTGGCAGGTGCACACCTGTCTATAGATTGTAACAGTTACCAAGGGTTCACTATCAGATAGTAACTAGCAATACAATTTTGTGTTCATCTCATTCACTATTTTAAATCAAAATGAATTGTAAAGTGAGCCCAGCTAATTTTTTAGTGATCATTTAACAATAAGGAATGCATGCATTAAGCTTCGCTCACATTTTAAAATATTTGTCATGTTTTGTTTTAGGAAAGTGCTCAGTGAATCGCCTTCGTACGAGCAAACCAGCTGAAGAAAGTAAGTGAGCAAAGGAATCTGGAAGGATCCGTAGTGATGTTAGTTCATGAATATTTTGGGAGCCGTATTTTTGAGATCTTTAGTTGATGGAGTGATAAACTTTGTGAAGAATTGCTTTATTATGGTGTGTAAACCTTATGATATAGTAGCAACTCTTTGTAGATGGTTTTTATAATGTTTGAATGTGTATGGTTGTAATCTATACTTACCTATGTTATATCCAGTGCGTATATCTTGTGCTTCTGGACAGTTGCAGTGCCCTAATCATTGGGTTTATCAGTTCTAATTAAGGGAATGAATAAAGGGCATATAAACAGTGAGACATGCACATTAGGGGTGTTACACATGCAAACATGTGGTTAGTCGAATATCCTGTAGGCACTAATTTTATTCTTACTAGAGCCCCCTTGTTGGTTAAGGTCCCTTGGGTGAAGGGCAAAGTATGCAACCCCATGCATGATGAATATGGATGCAAAAGTCAATGCAAGAGCTCTTTCAAGGTTTAAGCCATGTCCCATGGGCTCAAAATCCTATTAAGGAGGAGGTGCAGGATTCAACCCTCTCTGTTTTGAAAACCAGAAAAAGTGATTTGGGGCTTAAAGGTCCCACACCTATGCCAATATTTTGGTACTTGAAGCTCTCATACTTATGAGAACGTTTTAAGGATTAAAGGTCCAACACCTATAAAAAAAATCTTTTGAGCCTTAAAGATCTCATACTTGTAAAAACAAGACTTGAAGGTCTCACACTTGTAAAGATATTTTGAGTCCTGCAGGTCTCACTATATAAGAACATCTTAAGACGTGAAGGTCTTATGCCTATGGAAAAACATTTTGAGATTTGATGGTCTTGCACTAATAATAACATTTTGAGGCTTGAAGGTTTCACACCTATAATAATAATTTGAGGCTTGAAGGTCTCGCGAATATGAAACATTTCTGACATTTCAACGTCTTATACTTGTAAATATCTTAAGGGTTGAAAGTCCCACATCTAAAAAGAAAAATATTTTGAGGCTTGAAGGTCTCACACCTAGTTTGAAAAAGGCAAGAAGAAGTTGGTGAGTGCTCACCTTTTTTTTAAAAAAAAAATGGTTGTAGGGCTAGGTGTTATGTAAACAGACGGTGGTCAAACCCGGGCAAACAAATAATTTTTTAAACCAGACCCTAACAGCAAGAACAAGAGTACTGTTGGGTCAAATATGAGGTGGCATCATGATTAGGCATGCCACTACCTTTCAGTAGCTTCATTCGACACCTATCGGTAGCCGCTGGCTGTTTTTGCCTACTGCTAAGTTTGGTGGACTTTAAAACCTTTACAACTCCTCCTCGTCTATTTTCCCTTCACTTTGACCCGTAGTCCTTCTAAAAACCACCATTTCTAACCATTCCTAATCTTCAAGAGCCTCTATTTTTGCATCAATTCAAGAGGCAGTTGCTCCACTCTTGCCTTTGTTGCATTATTCACATTAATCTTGGCATTTTAGAGTTGAAATTTTGAATTTCATGCCCGTGTAAAGGATATGAGGGATTGTGTGGTTTGATTGCGTGAAACTTCATTTTAAGGAATTTAATGAGCAAACTCGTGTTTAAGATAATTTTATAATGTAGAGGAATATTACAAGTGAAATTTGAACTCAATTATTGCTCCTTGAATGCTTTTGTAAATTTCAATCTTTGATTCTACTCAATTTCTATTATAATGCTACTGAAGTTTTTCAAGGTTTTTTTTTTTTCATAGGGAATTGAAGCATCACCTTTATAGCTTGTGAACTAAAATTTTTTATATTTGTATGTGGACCATGGCTTGTACACCATCTCGCCCATTAGATCGCCATGCTATGATAGTTGGTTGGAAGATGAGTATAAGATTTGGTCTTGGATGTTTAGCAACTGGATTGATACCTCTGACCTATTATACTGGTAGGATAACACCCAACCCATCTTTACCATTGTTTAGTAGGACGTCGTATGTGTTCCCCCCCTCCGAGCCATGATTCTTTCATGTAGAAATTCCTAAATTTCTTGGATTCATTTTGATGATACTTCGTCTATTACTTACGATGTTTTGCTCTCCCTTTTTCTTTTCATTTTCATAACTAGGAATTTGTGAAAGGTTAAGGAAATCTAAAGATTATTGAGCATGTCCATGGGAAGCTTTCTAGTTCCATCAAGGCAATGATGATGTGCTTGGCTTTAGGCCCTTGATTAAGGTTTGGGCTTGTAAGTTAATGATTGTTGCTACCTTAGGAATTTTATGGAGAGCTTTTAAGACTGCCAACACCTTCCTATTCCCTATGGAAGAGACCATGATCATCTGTACAGATTTCAAGCTCGAGAGGCAAAAGCACATTAACTTGTTTGGGTCCTGAGCTTAGAGATGACTCCTCAAGTCCAACTCCATTCAACACTTTATGATCAAGGAGGTCTATGAGGGATCCTTAGATGGTGTCTCCTATGAATAGTTCTTCTGCCTTTTCATGGCATACATACTTGCTCAGTTACATTATCTTTGATGATAAGGACAACTGCTATCCTTTGCATTACATGGCAAACTAGAAGAATATAGTAGCAGGGGACAATCCTGATTAAGACGTCATGGATTTTGCCACCATCCCGAAGTACATAAGGGCTGCTTGTAGGTGGGATGGGAAGAACTTCCCCATTGTGACCATAGGGGTTTTTAGGAAGGTGCTTATGGCATAATTTTCTTATTTCCTTTGCTTTACTTTTATTGCGGATAGATTTTGTAGGGAAAGGGAATATCATCCTTAAGAACGGAGTTAGTCCACGATGACGGTCACCTATATTGCTTTTATAAAGGTTGATTACTATTATGACATTAATCCTATCCCAGTAGTCTACCAAACTAAGCCAACCACTAATGTAGATCTAAAAAAAGCACAAAAAGGCAAAAATTAAGCTGCACCTACTACTACCAAGCTATGCTGTTCTTAAGGAAGGAAATCAAGTAATCTACTACTTAAGATCAACAAGTCACAATTAACACACAGGACACATAGGGTGATTGAAAGGGATCGACATTGCCTCATCAATAATATCCCAAATTTCACCTCATAGTTGGTCATCATAAAAGAAAAATACAATTGTAATACCCACGACTAACTTTTCTATTGAAAGCAACAAAAGGAAGATGAGAGAGAAATACCCATAAAATATATGAACTCCAAATGATAATCGTTGTTTGAAAATTTCTTCACTAAAGTCCCAAGCAATTCCAATTGCGATAATAAAGTTCTTTCAACCACTTTTTGATCTGGATTTTCAAGTCATAGATTAAAAACTAAAAAGGAGTATACGAATTGAGAGATTGAAATGAAGTTGAAAAATGGGATGATTGGGATTGTGACAAGTGGATTGGAAGCTCAAAACCTCTACATACAAGTCTTTAATCTCTTCTCACCCTCATTCTCATCAAATCAAAATATTTAGTCTTTTTCTTACTTGAATAACTAGTATAGACCCGTGTGACGCATGAACTATCTTTTAAATTAAATTTTAATTTAAAAACTACATACTATTCATTTTATAAAATCATTTGCCTCACAAATATTTTATAAATATTAAGATAAAATATTATCGGATTTCCTTGATCATGTAATTAGCAAAATTGGCTTTTTCAATCAATGGAAACTTTAATTGGTGAAAATCCTTCTGCCCTATGTCTAAAAGTCTCAAATCTCACTAAGTTCAGTTTTAAAGTGGATTATACCTGGGAAAATTAGCCCATTAAAATTAGGTTTTGATTCATAAAATAATCAGCACATAGCGTGAGATAGTTAGAATCATGTATCACTTACATATAAAATAGTTTCGCTAAGTTATACGCAAATAATTCCCCTCCTTTACATTAGATGACACCCCTTTCAAGAATAATTACTTATCCAAATATCTTTCAAAACAAAGTCATTTTCTCCTTTTAACTCATACGTTTATGCAATATACATAAACCTTTATGGATTACAAATTTTACACCATAACATATCTAACATCTAATACTTTCTATGATAACCCATTAAAAAAAAAAAATATGAATCCAAAAATATAACGTATATTAAAGACCCTCACTTAGCTATAAACATAGAAAATTAGACATAAATTCTTATATAAGATTTGAGGTTTGAGGTCCGGGCTCCATTCCACTGTATTGAACAACCCTTTTTGTTTCTTCTAATGAGTTGCTTAGCTTCCCCCTTCTTGTTAATCAACATCCCCTTTGTAATACATTCAAAGAATGGTAGTCTTGCAAGACCTTTAAATCTAACCCAAAAACTACAATAAATTTCATGGTTGTTTATTTCTTATGTTGCACAAGTACATTATATTCCTCGAACTGAGTTCCAAAGGCATATAAAAATCATCAAAGAAAATAATACACAATTAATCAAAGTCATTGTCTCAATCGTGCAATGACATTTTGAATTAAGTCAAATAAATTACCAACACATTACTGCATCCTCTTGGAAGTTAAAATCCATGTGATAACATGCATCTTCATTAGAGAAAATGCTTTTAGGTTTGCAAAGAGTCAAACACTAAGGAATAATAGCAGTATCAATTATAAACCACTTATTAGGGCAAAGTTTGATATCTAAATATAAACTCAAAAGAAAAACAAAAAGCACGAACCAAAATCACAGACCACTTATTGTGAAACAAAATGTAAACAAATAAAAAAACTACATCCAAATTAAAAAATGAAATTATCCCCCTTCTCAGTCAAATCCCACTCTCCCAAAATCCTAAGCTTAATACTTTAAAAGTGCCTAACGTCTTTAGTTACTGTCCAATAACGACCTAAATTTAGCATCAAAGTACGTAAAAAAGAGGCATAATAGGACCTAAAGAAGGATTAATGTTCTATCAGGACATATAAAAGAAAACAAATAGGAGTTATAATATGTAGTAAATATACTATACTGACGTGTATGAAATAATTGAGAAAAAAATTAATCCACCTAAAAAAATGCACACATCTTACTGCCTTCCCTCGTGACTTTCCTGCATAATATCTAATTAGTGTAACAAAGGTACTTAGAATTAATTCTTCACCACTAATTTTCAGTAATGGATTTAATACTTAACAAACTTAAAGTTCTTCATCAATGGTGGAATTTAGGCTCCCTAAACTACTTTGATTAAACAACCACTTCAAATACTTTGTTCAATTATGCTCTTGTTGGTGTGGATATATCCTATTCCATTACTATTCTCTATTTAAGAATTAAATTTTGACAATATTGCTATACCCCAACCTTTATATTTCTGTCTCATTGAAAATACAAACTTTTGGCTAAACATATTTCAAGAAATTTTTGCCCGGGTGGTTAGATCATGATGAACTTTGTTCATAACACATTTATATTTATGTTGTGTGTGAAATGAATTTTTTTAAAAAATAGCGATATCAACTGTAATGTCTCTTGAAACTTTGCCGATAATAGTGAGAATCATAGTATAAATTTATTCTCTTTCATCAAATATTGAACTATATGTGCCTTTAAAATTCATTATTTTAGTCTTTCACAAAAATATTTTAAAAGAGATAGAAATTTGTGCTAAGGTGAAGGCATCATTTTTCAAAAATAGACTATATTCCTTTATTTGTCATTTTTTTCTCTTCTTAGTTGATCGAAATATTCATCCAAGTGCTTGAAGTACACTTATTTTTACTTGAGATTTGTACTAGACAATAACGCAACGCTTCAAGTCCTTCCATAAGTATTAACTCTCAAAATTCCTAATTCAGTGCTCATCATGCTAAACATGCTTTACAACTAGTTTGTCCAAAAAAAAGACAAAATTGAGCTCAAAACTCAGAATGAATCCATCAATACCCCCTAGGCATCGAAATACCCTCTAGCTAAAATTAAATTTGCTGAAGTCGATTATCCCCTTCTAAATCAATACACAATATTATCATCCCTCCTCTCAAAATCTCTGACTTCACAAATCAACCACCATTCTCCAAAATTCCATCATTGCGACTATCCTATTTGTTATTCTTACACCTTAAAAGTTAAAAGAACGAAAAACATAATAACATACAACCAAAAAAGAATTGATAATAGTAAAGAAAATCCAGTATGCATAAAACTGAAATTAATAAATGAACTAAAACAGAAGCAATCACACTATTATGCAATGCTAGTGGATTCAATCCCAGGAACTGAAAGTAACAGAAAAAGAAGGAGATTTTCATATGTTCTTCTCGCCTTTGCACACCTCCGTTGCTTCATGAGTATTGTTAAGATTACACTAAGTCCTGCAAACCACTCTAGTGTTAGTATTTTAGGGTTTTCAAATGTTGCTATTAATATATTATAAATAGATAGACAGATTAGACACAAAATTGAAGGCTTATACTTAATAGATAATTAATTTTTATGGTTGAGATAACATTAAATCATGCAAATCACTCATGTCGTAGCTAGCATTTTAGGTTTTTCTAAAGATTATCACTTTTTTTAAGTGCTTGAATTCTTTTAGATAATAAAATTATTATGTATCCTTTATCAAATATAACCGAAATTATGAGTGATTTTTTAAAAAAAAAAAAATTATAAATGGGTATTTTACTTAGACAAGGTGGTTTTTTTAAAACTAAATATACGGTTTAGATTTGATAAATAAATATAATTGCCTAATTTTTTCCTAGATAATTGTATTATCATCTATCTTTTATCATGTATATCCGAAATCATGGGGGATTTTTGAAATAAATCAAAGAGATATCTTAACTTTAAAATCACCGGCTTAAATTTTTAAATAATTTTTATGGTTAAGATTACACCAAATCCCGCAAATCACTCTGGTTGCACCGTTTTAGGGTTTCATAAAGATTGCCATTAATTGATTACTTCTTGATTAGGGCGGATAATTGAAGGTTATGTAAGGATTATAAGGTGATACGTAGTGAGTATTTAGGACTTCAGCATAGGTTGCTAGTGCTAGATATGGAGTTCAAATGTTCTAAGTGGAAGAAAAGGGGTGTTGGCGACCGTAGAGTTAAGTGGTCGAAGCTTACTAAGGAGAACGCTGCGAAATTATTAGAGAGGATTACTGAAGAAGGAGCTTGAAGGCGGGTAGAGGATATAGATACAATATTGGAGGCTATGGTAGGTTGTATTCAAAGGTCGGCTAAGAAAATCCTAAGGATAGCTAGGAGAGGTGGAAACAAAATGAAGGGAGCCTGGTAGTGGAACGAGGAGGTGAAGGAGAAAGTTAAGGAGAAAAAAGAGGCACATGCTGCTTTCATGAACTGTAGTACGGATGAAGAGAAAGAGATTAGTAGAGTTAGATACAAAGCAGCAAAAAAGGTACCCAAGAAAGTTGTTGCTGTAGCTAAGAACATGGCTTATGAGAGGTTATATCAAAAACTAGAGACCAAGGAGGGTGAGAAGGAAGTCTTTGAACTAATGAGAGCTAGGCAAAGAAGAACTAAGGACTTGGGTGGCGTGAGCTGCATTAAAGATGAAAATGATAAGGTGGTGTTTGAGAATACAGAAATCAAGGAGAGATGACAAAGGTACTTTTCCAAACTCCTCAATAGTGAAGTGTTGGAAGATATTCAAATTTGAAGTACGGAAAGCGAGAGTAGTGAAAGGCGCCTTGATCCTTAATTGTGTAAACCTATTAGGAAGGATGAGATTAGAGAGACTCCAAAGAAGATGGTCAATGGAAAGGTAGAGGGACCAGACCAGATACCGGTGGAAGTATAGAAGTGTTTAGGCGAAGAGGGATTAGAGTGGCTAACAGAACTTTTCAATGTTATTTTTTAGGACTACTAAGATTCCCAGAGAATAGAGGTTTAGAACAATCATCCCATTGTACAAGGAAAAAGGTGATATTTAGGATTGTATTAATTATAGGGGTATAAAGTTGTTCAGTCATACTATGAAGTTATGGGAGAGGGTGATTGAAAGAAGGTAGTTATGAAAAGATTTTTCGATATCAGAGAACCAATTTAGTTTCATGCCCGGCAGGTTGACCATAAAGGCAATTTACTTCCTTAGAAGGCTCATGGGATTGTACAGAGATAAAAAAGTAGATCTTTATATGGTGTTCATTGACCTGGAAAAAGCATATGATAGAGTTCCACGTGAAATGTTATGGAGATGCTTAAAAAAGAAAGGAGTGTCACCTGCGTATATTCAAGTGATTAAGGATATGTACGAGGGTTGTAGGATGAGTGTTAGGATACCAGAAGGGGCTACTGATGACTTCTACGTTGGTATGGGTCTACATCAGGGTTCCGCTTTAAGCCCTTTTCTTTTCACCCTAGTTATGGATGAACTTACAAAAGGGATTCAAGATGAGTTACCATAGTGTATGTTATTTACAAATGACATTGTACTTATTTATAAAAGTAGAGAGGGAGTTAATAACAAGTTGGAATAATAGAGCTATACACTGGAGTCTAGAGGTTTTAGAGTAAGTAGATTGAAAACTGAATACCTTCATTGTTGTTTCAGTAGTACGAAAGATACAGCGGGAGAAGTCACCATTGATAGAATGACGATACCAAAAGTCGAGAAGTTTAAATATCTAAGATCGATCATTCAACAAAATGAGGATATTGGCGAAGATATTAACCAGCGCATAAAAGTGGGTTACACTACTAGAAAAGGGGGCATTTTACGACCCTATTTTGCCTTTATTTAGACGCGTAAATGGTTCGCTATATTTTCAATCGACGCTTTCAAAAAGGGTCAAGATATTCAAGGCCAAGATTTTTTGACCCTTTTTTTGGTTAAAATATACAAAAATCGCGACCCTTTTCTTAGAGGCCCGTGTTAATATTTCGACCTCTTTATGGACTGTGTTTGTTTTAGGGGGAGTTTACAAACCATTTAGCGGAATTTTATAGCAGCTTATGAAAGGGTCGAGATGAAAATTATTTTTCGCCTATATATAAATTAAAATTACCAAGGAACATATATATATATATATATATATATATATATATATATATATATATATATATATATATATATATAGTATATATATATATATACATATATATATATATATATATATATATATATATGTATATATATATATATAAAACATAAATTAAATAGAAATGAATAAGATAGCAACGTACGTAACAAATTGAAGATTAACAACAGATTCGTACTTCAACTGGACAAGGATAATTAAAAGTACGTATATAATTCCTTGAATTCAAAGTTAAGTGGCCTGATAGGCTGATCCAATTCAAAAGTCACAAAATTTGACAAAAGCTAGCTATAGGAAATTAATTAGAGTCCCATGACAAAAGCTCCATCGCAAATCGAAGTGGTAAATATGCATGTAACAGAACTAAAAAACCAAAAGTCTAAAGGACTAAATTTGGAATGATTCAGGATTCCTAAATTAGTTTGCCATTTTGTCTAGTCATTGAAAGTCTTGAACAAGCCCACATCAGCTAGGTAATTAACTTGTGAGGCTGAGGTTGAAGGTCCAATGTGTCTCGATTCATTGCTAAGGTCGTTTCCACTTGATTGTTCTGGAGCCTGGAAGAAAGATGCGCAAATAGTCAACTTTGGGACAAGTCATTCAAAGTCTTCAACATTTAATGGTGGAAATAGGGAATTAGTAACTAGACAACAAGGGCATCAGTTCGTTTCGCTATAACATACGGCCCAGCTTGGCTTTTTTTTTTCAGACTGACTGGAACAGAAACAACTTCATTGCTAGTGCCATCACTACTTGCATAACCCCATTAAAACTCTTGCCACCGTATTCATTTCAAAAGAAAGTATTGCCCATAGAATTACAGTGCTAAATACCATGCCCTCAGCTTATATGGCCCAAGAAAATAATAGCAAAAGGTTAAAAGATGAAAAGAGGCACAGAAGAACAACAAAACCCACTGTCCAATTCAGCGACTGTCCAGTTCAGGTACCTGCATAAGTATGGGACATAATGCATAATACTACTCGAATTCTTCATTCACCTACAGTATCGACATCAAATACAACATAAGTACTGGACTATAGACATTTTGATCACATGTTTTAAGAGTATAGATGAACAAAATTTCCCAAAATGGTAGAGTGCAAAATCTAAAATGTGCAATAGGTACTCGCTACTAAAATGCCCCAACATGGATATGAATGTATCCAATTGAAACTATGAAAGCAGCAGATAGACATGACCATACCGATGAAAAGTGTGAAAGTATATAAAGGAAACACGCCCTGGAGAGGGATGAGAGGTTCAAAGCATCACATCAGTCCCTTGCTACGAATTAACAGATCTTTGATATAGGACAAATAGCAGGTAGTTTGTACTTTCTTGGGCTCGGAGCGACAGAGAATAAGTGGTAACAGGTCGAATACACTATAGTCCTATGCATATGTTTCTCGGTATGCAGAGAGCAACCGTAATTCACAAAACCACACTCCATTTGGGCTTATATATACACCGTTAGACATGACTAGTTTCAATGGTCTTCCTTGGGTATTCATTGAAATAACCTAATCTGAAAGTACTAAAAGTGCAATGAGATAGAATTTAAAATTTATCCCTAAGTCTAGTTTTGCACTTTAAGGGATATTCGAAGGGGTAAAAAAGATCGATAAGGCTATTTTTAGTGTTAAACAAAGGGAGAAAAATGGACCATACTGTTAGTCAGACTCCTAAGCTTAAGCATAGTAATTAATTTGGTGTTTTCATGTGTGCACATTAATTTTTCCAACATTTTAAGTAGGTTTACACTGCAAACACTATCCAGAGCTCAAGATATACTGCATTTCGTTGCAACGAATTGAAAAGCATGCTCAATCTCAAATTAGTTTTCCCTGACAAGTGGACAAAGCACTAACATATGTTAGAACCCACTACATACCGGAACTAGAAAAGAACAAGGATCAAACTATCTGTACTTTATCGATCTTTTTTACCCCTTCAAATATCCCTTAAAGTACAAAACTGAACTTAGTGATAAATTTCAAATTCTATCTCATTTCACTTTCAGTCCTGATATAATACACTCCTGTATGCAAGCAGGGTATCTTCCAGGCGTAGTACCTTGGTTAAGTAATAGGCATAAAGTATACCAGTCCTGAACATCTTTCTATTCATGCTACTAAAATACACCAAAACCACAATCAACTTGACTAAAATACACCAAAACAACAAGCACTCGCACTGCCCGATTCACAAATCGCTGACATTAGCTCAAGGTAATCATCAAAATATAAAGTAGCCCCTATCTTAATATAACTGGCAGAACCATGATTATGAAATTGCAAAAGCATGCATCAGTACGTATTACACTAGCTCCAGTTACAAATAATAGTTGTTGAACAATGCACCCCCCCCAAATGGAAAAAAATGAGTATAAAACATTAGCATTTGAAAAACTAACCGGATCACCAGCCACACGTAAGGTAGCCTCAGTAGCATCTAGGAATTCGTCCGTAATTTTTCCATTACGCATCGCCTTCAGCATAAGTAAAAACATGGCCTTCTGTGATGCTAATTCCTCTTTCATACGCTTGAGTTCCATATTGTTGCCAGGGAAGGTGTAACCTCTTTTCCCAAGGATAGCATTTACACCAAAGACGTCACTTCGATCTATGTCACAGCCAAAACCGATCGGTCGCTTGCGAATTTCTTCTTCATACATAAGCTCATCAAACACTTCATTTTCAATTTCAACTGGAGTTTTTAGGGGGGGAAGAGGTAAGAAGTCGCTCTTGAACTTTTGAAGTCGCCTCATTCTAGCACAGTTTAAGAGGAAATAGAATAAGTGTCATAATTGGACCACAAAAATAGAAAACTAAAAATGACAAGTAGTAGAATAAGAACATATACCAGAAAACCTTTAGTTGCCATATTAGCTACAAAGCCCCTGCTTTCTTTGCTTTGTGTCTCCTTAAAGAACTCCAAATGTGTTGGATCTCCTCCATGAGCTTCCATCTATGATTACAAATCTCATGATGAAGTCTACATTAATACATTATATACCTTGTCCCATTTTAACGTAGTAAAAATGAGAGGAAATTTCGACATTCTTGCAACAGTTGCTCAAGTCTGGATCAGAGTAGCAATAGTTTATAAATTGCTCCAAAAAAAAGCAAAGAAAACATACAAAGTTAGCTTGCTTTTCTGCATAACTGGTAGAACCAGTTGTATGACAATGAGTTTGCGAAGCTCATGCATCTCGACCTATTTCAGCCAATGTCTATAGATTAAGAAAATAGCTTCAAGGTTTAAGCAATTCTGTAAGTGTAATGCTCAATCTAAGAAAAAAACAATAAGCAGATCGATATGGAGTTTAAAGAAAAAAATAGCTCACGAATACAAGGAAAAAGAAGCTTGGACAGAGGGTTACGCCTGTCTTAAGCTCATATGTATATTCCAGTGGTCACACTTTTGAGCTCAAGGATACATGGAATACAAACTGTCACCATAGAATCAAGACATATACATTTATTCATTGCTACATGCCTTTGAGGAAAATGAATTAGTAGATATATATATAAATTAAAATAAGCAAAAATGCTATTTTGAACAATTCTGTTTTGAGGAATAATGCTATTTTGAACAATTAAAATAAGCAACAATGCTGTTTTGAACAATTAAAATAAGCAAAAATGCCATTTTGAGGAAAACAAATTAGTAGATATACATAGATTAAAACAAATTAGTAGATATCAATACATATACATAAATTAAAATAAGCAAAAACATAGGTTAAAGGGAAAAAAATTAAGCAAATATGGAGGTTCAAGGTGTAAGCAATTTTGTAATCGTAATTTTTGTTAGATATATATACCTCATGTTGTTTTGAACACAAATAGTTAACCAATCGCATCCACCCATCACGAGAGTGCCATTTGGGAACAATCTCATACATGTCCTCTCTTGTTTTCTCTTCATGTTTGAAGTAGTCTCTCTACAAACCATGTTTATATTACTTGAAATGCTTACCAACATGTTTAAGGACACGTTTATCAAAGCCCTTATCTGCTAGATAAATGAACTTAGACTGTACATCATTTATAAGTCATAAATTCAGAATGAATGAACTTTACCAATCTAAACTTTAGATAGATAGATGTTTAAATTAGATTTAAAAAAAAAATACTTACTCGAACCATTTCAATTATGTCAGCTTTATATGTTTTGTTTAATTTATGCCTGCTAATTGTCCTGATGGGGCAAAATCTCTCTAGCCTTACAATGTAGCCAAGAATCCTCACGAAAATGTAGCCTCTATTTCTAATAGGTTGGTTGTAGTTGTTAAATGCCACACAAAATCTCATCCCTTGCTTGTAATTCATAACATCTCGAGGTAGAATTGATCCTTTTATCACCTCCTCATTCCCTTGATCATCTTTAAAAAAAAATATAATTTAGAAGACATCAATCATGATAGTGACTAACTGAAATTAACAGTCCAAAGCTGGGAAGGGGTGTTTTGATTAGCCGGGTAAATAATGGTCAGAAAATATTTTCAAAAACAGTTTTGATTAGCAGGCCAAAAGACAGTTTGAATATATGTTCAACAAACCAAAAATATTGTTTACCAATGGTCAGGACTTCTTATTTTATATCAAGCTATATGTTATCTTTTCAAGATGATTAAGAAGAACTAGCACTTTTGGATATAGATGACTTCTTTTGTTTCCCTCCAACATGACTCTTTCCTTTATCATTAGACTGACTTCGAGCACTCCTTGCTAAGTCTTTATGATCATTATTGCCATTTGAGGGAGATTCTCTACTTGTTTGGCTAGTGGAGCCTGTTTTTTGATGCACTTCTTGTTGTGTCGTACCTCTAGCAACTTTAACAGTGGCCGAGTGGGATTGATTGTGTAACGGTACTAACCTAGTTGAGGGATTTACTTGGGAAGTTCCAACAACAGAAGGGGGCTAACAAGATAGCTTCGATCCTTTAGTTGAGGGATTTACTTATGAAGTTTCAATAAGAGAAGGGGGCTGACAAGGTGGATTCGATCCTGTAGTAGCAAAGGATGACTGAAAAGGACCAAATCTTATTGTAGATGGGGCTGTGCTGCTCCAGTTGGGGAAGCAGGCGTATGTACGGGCCGTAATGCAGTAATTGAGGCTGTAGGTTGCGGCTGGAGGAATGGCTGAGATGCTAAAAGTAAAAACAATGCACGTACAACAGTGAAACAAATACCAGAATATTGAATTGAAAGAAAGCTAAATCAGTGAAAACCTCTAAAAAATATGTTCTGATTAACTGATAGAGTAAACGTACTTGATCCTCCATTTGAAGAAGTAGGCCAAACAAGCTGCTGAATAATTGGTGTTGATCCTCCGATAGATCTAGTCAATTGCTGAACTATTTGTTTTGAAGCTTTAATAGATGTACTAGGTGGGGGAGGTAGTTGCCCAGATCATCGTGGTACTTCAATTGAAGCTCGAGTTGATGTTGTATGATGAACAGATTTTTTGACAAATGGTTGCAAAGGCGATTGCGATGCTCCAATTGATGGAGTAGGCCGAAGAAGCTGCTGCGGAAGTGGTTTTGATGCTCCAATAGATCTACTCAGCCCAATTGGTCATTGCTGCATAATTAGTTTTAAAGCTCCAGCTTAAGTACCAGGTGGAGGAACTGTATGTCCAAAACGTCCAGGAGCTTCAGCTGATGCTCCAGCCTCAGCAGTAGGTGGTCGAAGGGGCTGTGTGGGTGGCCGTAGGGCTCTACTAGAAGTCGGGCATAGTACAGGTGGCTGCTGCTGCACTAGCAATTCTGATGCTTTCAAGGAGGAAGCAGGTTATGCTGGTTGTGCTGTTGCAGCACTGGAGCTGGGGTGACCAACTAATTGTGCTGCTGTAGATGATTTGGCAGCCAGTACATTGAGTGTTCTTTTGCTTCTGTAACTCAACCTTTATGCCTCACTTTGTACTTAATACCTGACAGTAAGAGTTGCAAAGACATTTACCCAGATCAATGACATGAGATACATTAGTTGATAAAACAAAATATCAAGTCATTAACTACATATATAATATCAAGTCATAGCAATAGATGTAATAGTACCTAATTTAATATCGAGCATAATATTACAATATCCAACAGTTGATGAAACCAACTTAACTCAAGCCATAGACTTAGATATAATATCAAGAATAAGTAACTACACTTATCAAACATGGGAAACATAAAAGACAGATAAGTAATCTAACAACAAAATAGCAAAGAGATAACATTGTTCCATACCAAAATAATGCTTGGCACATGATGATCATATACTACACACTAAAAAGCCTACGACACATCCTCGCTTAAATCAAAAATCTCTCTGGGCTTGGTTTTAATAACATGCAACCATCCTTTTTGTTTCTTATCTTCAACGTAGAAAACTTGCTTTGCTTGAGATGAGAAGAAAAATGGATCATCATGTAAATATCGACAGGTATGAATGAGCTTTGAGAAGTTCACACAAGCATAGCCATTCTAAAAGTTTTTAAACCCCTATTTATGTCTACCCAATTACAACGGAAAACCACAACTTTGTATGCCCTATAATAATCTAATTCGTAGATGTCCGTTAGTCTTCCATAGTAAGCTTGGCCATCAACATCCACCATAACCCCAGAATTTTGTGCCTTTCGGTAACGCTCATGATGAACTGTTTGGAATTTATAGCCATTAACTATGAAGCTTGTAACGCTTTTAGCTACAGGGTTTAAACCACCGACTAAAGCTTTTCTCAACTCTCCTTCTGGCGTGCTCACATCAATGTACTCCACCTATAATACGAAAACGTTTAGTTATATAAAACTAGTTACACAAGCACACCATATATACAAATTCATGGCATACATTCTTGAAGATAGAAAGATAACCTGATTTTGCAGCCATCCATCTAATTCATTAATTATCCAATTACTTCAAAGAGTTTTATTCATAGTTACTGAAGAGCATTGATTAGAGGCTTCCCTTTCATTTAAGAATTCCCTAACATAATTAGCAAAAGGGGTTTCCTCATTTAATTTCATCACCAAAAATGAAAACCTAATTAGCAGAGCATCATGGTGCATAGATGATACTTACTCAATGAGTTCTTTTACATCATCTGAATGAAGCAGTACATAGCAATATGCCTGCCTTAAGCTCTTGTCATCAAGACAATGAGTCCTCTCCATCCTAACCACTCGGCCACCAGAGTTAAACAAGTAGGTACTCATATTAACATTATAATCATCATTCCTCTTGCTCCTACAAAATATAGTCCCAACCCCTTCCAAAAAGGTTGAACAAAAGGCGATAGTCTCCTTAAGAATGTACCCTTCAGCCATAGATCCTTCAGATTGGGCTTTATTAGTGACATGAGATTTCAAATAGGCTAAGTACTTTTTTCAAGAAGTTCTAATAAATAATACAATCAAATATTAATAAAAAAAGAGAGAGAAAACAAAAAGAGTATTTGAAATTGTCACCTTTCAATAGGGTACATCCATCTATAATGAACGGGACCTCCAAGTTTAACTTCATCTACCAAATAAATTATGAGATGGACTATGACCGTGAAAAAAGATAAGAGGGAATTCTTTTTCCAGCTCACAAAGAGTAAGAATACGCCTCGATTGAACGTGCTCTAGTTCATCAACGTCAAGGGTAGGTGAGCACACATACTTAAAAAATGAACACAGATCAGAGAGTAGGTCAATCCCTTCCGTGGCATGTGATGCTCGTAAAGCTATAGGAAGAATATTTTGCATTAAAATATAATTGTCATGACTCTTAAGATTTAAGAGTTTTCGCTATTTTAAATTAACACATCTTGAGATGTTAGACCCATATCCGCCTGGAACTCTGAGCTTTTGTAGAACTTTCTTTCTTTCCCCTCCAAAGACATGGAATATGGAGCTGGAGGCATAACTGGATCTCGATCAGCTCGAGGTTGAAGCCAAAGGTGAGGCTTTATCCCTATCTCTTCAAGTGCTTTTCTTACATTTGCATCATCTCTAGTTTTCTTATCCACATTCAAAAGGGTTCCCAATAAATTATCACACACATTCTTCTTAATGTGCATGACATCTAAATTGTGTCTTAATTGATTAACCTTCCAGTAGGGTAACTCAAAAAATATGCTTCTTTTAGTCCAAAGGACATCATCGGTAGCATCATCATCATAGTTCTTATCACAATCATCCCCAATTTCACAAGTAGATGTATCTGCTTGTCGCCTTCCTCTCTTCTTTTTTGAACCCCTTTTAGACCTTCCATACACATAACCGACTCCATCTTGTTGCACTAAAATTTCAATCCCATCTACAACAACTGGAGCATTCCTAAATTCCTCTGTCCTATCAAATAAATGGCCTTAGAAACGATAAGGATGATCACGAGGTAGCCATCTTCGATGGCCTAAGTAACAAATTTTACCACAAAACATATATGAATGTGTGGACTCAGCACATGAAGGACATGCTTTATAGCCCTCGGTACTCCAACCGGACAACATAGCATAAGCAGGAAAATCATTGATGGTGGATCTTAGAACTGCTCGCATATTGAAGTATTCGTTGCTATAAGCATAAAAAACAACAACACCATCCCACAGCAATTTCAACTCATGTATTAGTGGTTGCAGGTATACATCAATATTGATCCCAGGACTTGATTTTCCAGGAATAATCAGTGAAAGAATAAATGATGATGGCTTCATACATGCCAATGGAGGCAAATTATGAGGGATCAACACTACAGTCCATGTACTGTAGGTTGTATTCATAAGACGATATGGATTAAAGCCATCACTAGCAAGGCCAAGTCTAACATTGCGGGGATCAGAAGCAAAGTCATGATATAAGGCATCAAATTCCTTCCATGTAATAGCATCAGCTGGATGTCTTATCTTTCCATCTTTTACACGATCCCTGTCATGCCATGTCATTTGTTCAGCTAACTTAGATGACATGTAAATCCTCCTCAATCTAGGGATTAGAGGGAAGTAACACATCACCTTAGCCGACTTTCCTACCTTAGCATTTGAACTTCCTTCACATGTCTTACCTCCCTTGTCTTTTACTATCTTCCATCTTGAAACACCATAAACATGGCAACTATCTTTTTCTGATAACTCACCCCAACATAGAATGCAATCATTAGGACAAGCATCAATCTTTTCATATCCAAGGCCTAAGTTATTGATCATTTTCTTAGCTTCATAATAAGAGGGAGGAAACTCCATAATTGGAGGGAATGCATCTCCTAAAAGTTTCATCAACATTGTGAAAGACTCAGCTGACCAATGAAACATACATTTCATATAAAACAAGCGTAAGAGCAAAGATAAGTTTGAAAAGGTGGTACACCCATTATAAAGTGCCTTATTGGATGCCTCTAGTAGCCTCTTATACTTCACTTTTTCTTTATCATCCAATAGAGGATTTACTGATTCGTAAAATTGTTCGGAGGAAATTTGGTCACCACAGATGTCAAAAGGTTCAACTCCTTTATCAAGCGGCTCATTAACCACATCATGAAGAATGTCATCCTTACACCTAGGTATATCAACCCCAAAAACTACTCTTAACAAACCTTTCATATCATCTCCACTAGTTAAATTTGACGGGTCAATATTTGTTTCTCGACTTGTGCTTCCTCTATATTTACATGATCAAGAATGTCCCCTTTACCATGAAAAATAAAATGTTTATACTCCTTATGGAAACCTTTGAATAAAATATGTTGCTCCACTTCTTCTATAGGTAACCATTTATCCACTTTGCATCTCCTACATAGACATCGGGTTCTTCCTTCTATGAGATTTTCCTTCGCAAGCTTAATAAATTTGACGACACCATCAAGATAATTAGGATCATCATTTGGTAATTCAATCCAACTTGAGTCCATTTCTACAAACATAAAATAATTTAGTACAATATCTTATACACTTCATTTTGCAATAATAAAACAAATATTATTTAAGGAGCAGCCCTAAAAATTCAAGGACAATTAGGTTACACAAGAAGGGCTAATTAGAGACAGAACTAACATTAGGAAAATTAAAACTGAATGCGAAACAAGAAGGGCATTTTGCCTTTGGAATGATTCACACTTTGGGTGCAAGAAGCCCTGCGTTCAATTGGAATGGCCCTTTAGAATTATCTAGCAAATTCTTTGGCCAACCCCAAACCTATTGTGCTATAAAGTCTAAATTATGCTTATGAGATGCTTGATACAGAAGATCCAAAGCCTATAGGAAGATCCCAGCCTGAGTTTAATTAATTATTGGGGTGCCTTGTCGACAACATCTAACATTCTCTTTAGCAAACTCAAAAACCATTCTACCACAAAAGCCAAACCACAAATTTATAAAGTACCACAAGATGCATCAGAGATTCAAGTCATCAAGCCTACGTCATCAAATGTTCACATGAAGTTAAACCAAAAGAGCCTGAGAAATAGATGATTAACAAGAAAATCAAGGTGTTCATTTAAAACTACAAGAGTATTTTGGCTAAAGGAGCATGCTCAAAAATCCACAGACATTTCCATCATAACTAGAAAGATTGGAAAGAAATAGCCAAATCGAAGGACAAGTTCTAACAACATAAGTGACCAAGAAAAATAGGACATCTGGATTATTGGTATGCTTCTCGCTTTGGGTGCAAGAGGTCCCGAGAGAAAGTCTTGGAATATTGCATCTGCTATGTCACATTTTCTCTTTTGCAAACTAAAAAACTACTCTGCAACAACAGTTCAAGAATGGGGATATAATCTATTACAAGAAGCATCAGACATCCACACGACTGAAGCATAACGGATAAGATTTGGGCTTAAAGTTTGACCAATATATAATTGAGACAAACAAAATGATAACAACAAAATAAAGGCGTTCATCTAGAACGCTAGAACCATATTATTTTTGTTGCAAGTGCGGTTGCGGTTCAGGAGCACGCTCAGAAATCAAAAGACGTCAGAATAAGAGCTGAAAAGAATGGAAGGAAATGCAAAACTGACGCATGAGAAGAATAACAGCATTGATCAAGAACAAAACATGGGCATTTGGTCTAACAGTATGATTCTCGCTTTAGGTGCAAAGGAATGTAAAGTCAAACATTGAAAATATAAAGTTTTACAACAAGCGTGAGACATCCATAAGACTCAAGCCCAAAGGATTAGATTTGCACTTAAAGTTTGACCAATACATACATTGCAACAAATGAGATGAATGTTAGGAGCAATCCAGTAGTAGGTTAAATATTAACCTAAATGTTGATAACACAATGTATAATTAACTAAGGCCAAAAGGCACTTTGATGAAATGGATATTGCAAAGGAATATAAGAAGCATTTATTTTCTATGAGATAACTTGACAAACCACTAAGTAACTACCTTTACAAAATATGTTTCTTTAACATATATTTATTGAGAGGATATTCTGAACTAGCCTAATCTTAATTAGGTCCCTAGTGAGTAGAAACTCAATGTTACTGATGTGAGTCTTACGTCAATTTGTTTTGTGATATGAGATTTTATCAAGGGAAGTCAAATCGTTTTCTTGAACGAAAAGATGTCACCATGAACAAAAGCTAACGGAGGAGAAATTTTCTAAATCGAATGAAGTAAATTTCAATTACACTAAAATCATTATTAAGGGCTTTGAAGGAACGTAGCTGACATTCAACATCAAGGGCCAGGATTGAAAGTTGCCTAAGTGCTAGGCAACGGATGAAAACCTCATATCTAAAATGTAATGTTATAAGTCCTACAAAAGAAATGAAATAAACTAATTTGCAACAATTTCTACAGGTTCATGGATATACCATCACCAAATAAAATGCAGTTTCACTAAGTTTTTTAATGGCCTAGTATCTTATTTATAACAAGAACACAATATATGATCTTTAATTTTTCTTAATCTCACTTATTGCAAGTTATAAATACACTGTCATGCCATTGTATCTCCATTCTCAGCACAGCATGCCAACACCACTGACAACAGATTTAAATTACCAAATCAACTATCAAGATGTCAGAGGTTTGAGCAATGTAATTGTTGAATGCATGTAAACAGGCTGAGCATTCTGACAAGTCGAAAAATGCAGTAAATATGACCCAGAACAGAATCATTTTTCCATTATATTGATGATCCAATTATTGTTGGAATTACAATAGAGGAATATGTGATAACAACAATTCAACCAATACAACATCGAAGCATGAAAATGCCAAGCTGCTCAAAGGGTAACTTCAGAAGAACTTAAGTAACTTGTGTAGACGGAGACATACACACAGACTGAGCAAAGAAATTCCTACTCACTTTGTGTCAGCATTAGTCCCTTTCTCTTAGTAGGCTTCAATTTCTCCACTGAGGCGGGGCACTTCAGAAGAACCCCAATAGACCATCAACCATCCCCTTATTACCATCCAAATTCTAGAAATTAAAAGAACACACAATTAACACCAAAAACCATTCCATAAACCCAAAATTTCAAAAAAAAAAGGACACAAACCTCAACAAATTCACAGGCACGAGTTGAAGTTGAGCAAATTACCCACAGAACAAGAGAAATCGAGTTCCATGACAGATTGTGGCTCATGGTTCTACGCACAATTAATCGAGATTAACAGTTCTGGGCGCAATTGATCGAGAGCTGGAGTTAAGGTTCTGGTTTTTGGGCGAACGCAAAATTGATCTGGGAGGTAGATAGGCTAGGGTTCGTGCATAGGTTTCGATCTGTTCCGAGTGAATGTTTTGGGCAAATGCAAAATGGTTTTCGAACTGTTGAAGGCAAAAAGAAATTGTGGGTTTGGAAACCCAGCCAGCCAGATATGTACAAGTTCTGATTTTTGTTTAATTTAGAGCAATCCTCTATAAAATTTGGGCGCGAATTCCAATGAGATTTATCTCGACCCTTTTAATGGTTGCGATTATTCTGACCATAAAAAGTGTTGAGATTTCTCAATTAGTATCGACACAAACGATAAGGGTTGGTACGTAAGGGTCGGTACGTAAGGGTCAAAATTTAGGCCGCTTTCTAGTAGTGTTGGCAAAAGTGGAGGTATGCTTCAGGTGTGCTATGTGATAGGAGGATTGCTGTAGGATTAAAAGGCAAATTTTATCGTATGGTAGTTAGACTGGCGGTACTGTATGGATCAGAGTGTTGTCCTATAAAAAAGACACAGGCCCAGAGGCTAATAGTAGCAGAGATGAGGATGATTAGGTGGATGTGTGGTTATACGAGAATGGATAGAATTAGGAATGGGGTAATTAGAGATTTAGTTAAAGTGGCTCCTATAGAGGATAAGATGAGAGAAACAAGGCTCAGATGGTTTGGTCATGTGAAAAGATGGAGTGTGGACGCTCCAGTGAGGAGATGTAAGAAGATTAACATCGCCGAAGGTAAAAGATACAGGGGACGACCAAAGAAGAATTTAGACGAGGTGATTAGAGAGGATTTGAAAGTTGCAGGATTGACGGAGGATATGGCTCAGGATAGGAGACTATAGCGGGACAAGATTAGGATCTTAGATTACAGAGAGTTGGCCACTTGATTTGGTTGTGGGTTTTTTTTTCTGTTACAATAGGGTAGGCTTGGTTGTGGTGTATGTCGTATTTATATGCAGGTAGTACATAAATCTAGAAAGAGACATTGTTTGTCTATCTCTATTCATTAAGGTATAGCACTTTCCTATGCTACGTTGTACTTTTATTTACATAGTACGAACATCTAGTTTTTTCACAAAATCTTTCTTCTATAAAATGCTTTTCACAAAATCTTATTTTTGTGGGTCTCTTGCATTCGGCCCTCTACGGGCAGAGATGCCGATAGAGGTAAGGCTACCTACATTTGGATCTCTCCAGACCCAGCGAAAGCGGAATCCACACTGGGAGGTGGTGGTGTTGTTGTTATAAAGATTGCTATTATAATAGTGTAGATAAGCCTATAGGAGAGTGTTTGATTATCCTAAAATTTGTTCAAATACACAGTAATCCCAATAGTGGCATGATCTTGCAACATGTCAAAAACTGACTGTGCTACTTTTCTATCACTCGGACATTTTTTTTTTCACCAGAATGTGACGTGGCACGAATGTGCATGTGGTACGGTGGGCCCATGCCATATCACTGCCTTTATTTCTACATTTTCTTCATTGGGCATAGCAAGTTAGATGAGTGGCATGATCTTGCTTCATATCATCTTTCTTTAATCTCTCTTACTTGTTTTATAATTAGGCTTTGAGTTTAGCTCTAGAAAATGTTGAAGCCAACACCTTTGGTGTTAATACCACAAACACACATAACATATGTTAGTTCCTTAAATTAGAGTTTATTTAGAAGTTACATAGAGGATTAAGGGCACCAAAATTACATTGGTTGGGAACTAAACAAATACCCCCATGCTTAGATTTTTCTCATTGTCGAGTGAAACATAAGGAAGCCAACTTTTCATAGGCATAACGGTTGCATTTAGAGTGTGCAACAAGCTCTTTAAATCCCCTGGTCGCCCTAAGTGGACAAGTGCAATCTCATGAGGGTTTACAAAAGATATACCCATAACATCCCAAAAAAGAAACAAACAGAGACAATAAAATTAAAAAAAAAATCTTATTTAAGTTGTTCAAAATTTTCACTAAGCATCATCAAGGGGAAGAAATGTGTTGCTCTAATCTCTAAATCACCTAAGTAATAAACACACTTATAGCACATTCATAAAATGTGTAGCTAAGAATCCTGATCCTTTTAGATGACAATCACACAATAAATCTAACCCACTTAAGTGATGAACATACAAATGGTTACCTCAGTTTAGGGAATGTGAAACTCTTCTCTCATGTGTTTAAATGATGGAAATGTTTCACTCTAAACTTATTCTAAATGATGCATCCTACCATAAGCTTGACCAAACTGTCGATTCTCTACCACTTGGATGCAAATGCACATTAACAAACTAGAGGACTTTAAAAGGAATGAAATAGGGCTTAAGGTAAACGGCAAGGAGTGGATAAATGATTTGGGAAAGTGAAGAGCTAATTATAAAAAGATTAAGAAGCCACAACCCCCCTAACCAATATGACACACCAACCTTATGCTTGACTTGTGAATCAAAGCAAACATCTCTGTAATGTCCCCAGGTGAAATGACTTGGGTTAGGCCAAAGGGAACGCAACACATGCCAACACTTTTATTTCTTTTTTCCCCTCTTTTTTTAAAAAAAATTTTGTAAGCTTTGGGTAACACAACTAGCACTTGGCATGCGAAGTCATAAAAAACAAGTATATTACAACTTACTTCCTATAAGATGACATTACAACCATCACTCAAGACAAAGGGGGAAACCACTTTGATTCTCATTATTATCATCCCCCCACTATGCAATTTGTAATACCACCAATTACTCTTACCCACAAACGAACCACCAAAGTCTCTCGAAATGAGGCTCTTTAAGTCTCGGCTTAAGACATTTGAACATATGACTGGCCAAGGGATAAAAGGCATGGTTTGTAGCAAAAGGTATCGATTCAAGGGTCAAAGGACTAGCAAAGGGTTCACAATCAATGTAGTTGGCTTTATGGGCTCTTAAAATCAAAGAAGCATACCAAAAATGGCTAGGCAATGGATTCCTTGTGGTCTATAATTACCCTGAATGGGTTGTTCAAATTGTTTCATTTCTCGAAAAGGGTAGAAGGGTCAAAATGCTTGGACTTTAGAGACCTAAACAAAGCCAGTCTAGAAGATGATTTTCCCTAACCTACAAAGACGTCCTAGTAGATGACGTTTAACGCACAATGGGGCGCATACTGCTATGATCTAATGCTTTTTAGCTTCATCAATGCTAGGCTCCCTATCAAAGGACTGCGTATGCCCTCCTACATGGTGAGGTGCACAAATAAAGGTCTATGAAGAAGACATGATCGATAAGTCCAACAAACATGAGAGGCATACACCTACCTTTAGAAAATTCTTTCAAAAATTAAGACAAGTAAAAGATACATCTCAACCGTCAAAAGTGCACCTACTGAGTGACATCAAGAAAACTTTTACTATATATGGTGAGCTCACGAGGGAAAGAGGCGGAACCCTCTAAGATCAAGGAAATAAGATGGTTCCTTAATAATTGCATTTTAAGTTGATTCATCTTCAAGGTGACAATGACTTGTGAACCCAAGTTAAAAAAACTGAGAAGAAGCAATTAGACTAAATGGGACTTATCTTGCCAAGAAATCTTTCACAAAGTCAATGAATACTCAAGTAATTCACTTATTATACCTCACGCTCATTGACTTTGACATGGGAGACATGCTCTCCCAAAAAAAAAATTAAGGAAAAGATAACAACATATATTACATAAGTAATAAAAGTTGTTATTACTAATTGTAACTGAATACATAGGAAATATGACTTACATTAGTTTAAGTTACTAAGAAGCTAAGACAAGCTAGTCAGCCAGCACGTCAAAGCCACTGCCGAAGTAGAACCATTAGAATCCCTCCTTCAATGTCGCCCATACTACATTGTTGAATCTAAAGAGGGATTATGCTAATATCAGAATATTATCTAAAATTTCAAGTCCTGAAAACAATAAAAGAAAGTAGTAAGTCATGATTTCTGACAGACTTTGTAATACAACAACAAGAAGAAAATTATGACCTCCCTGCCGAGGATATCCTCTTTATCAAAGATGAGGCTCGATAACCAAACTGCGAATCAAACAGACTATGGTGTAGACATACTTATAGTCAAACCAAAACAGGTGCACATGCCCATTGACATTGGGCTAATGGATCAAGGAAGCTGAGTAGAATGAGTAGAAAACGTAATGTAAATCGCACGTTGTTTGTTAATAAGGCCCACCACTCCAATTAAGGAATGTCCCCGCCTTAGGAGCATGCCATAGGATTAAATAAAGTTGCGTTAATCTTCTCTCAGATTGCACAATCAAACCTCCACTGAGGACCTTCATGATAATACACCCTTCATAAACCTCGTAAGGTGATTTCCCCCAAGTCCCCACATAGGAAGGATAACTCTCCTAATCAACCCTCTTAGTTACAATCGTAATTCTCCTAGCCTTCTTTTCTCATAAGGATCTCAAATGTGTGTACAAAGATTCCAGTGGTTTCGAATTGTTTAATCATAAATACATGAACACTTAGAATAAGAATTGTGCACTTTGTGTTTGTGTGTTGCTTGCTCTTCTTCTTCAATAATGTCTTCATATTGTATAAAGCGCTTTACACCCTTTCTTTATTTGGAATGCATTTCAATCTTCTGTCATTGTTTTCATAAAGTAAATAGCTATCAAATAGTGAAAACCCACTAAATTGATCTTGCTTATATGATTAATCACATAAAGATAGTTTAATTAATTCAGTTCAAAAAATTTTAATTAACCTGATTTAGCAAATATGACACAACATTGTTTTTAAGGGCTATAAAACATAGCTAACTTTTAAGGAATTGATTGAAACAGTGATATAATAATTAGAGGCATGCTTACCCATCATGGAATTACATATAAACAAATAATTTTATTTTATCAAGCAAGTATGAAAATTCCAGATTTAATGCAAATGATTATATTATCATGAAGTTCTTTTTTCAAGTTGTTGGAATTCTATAAATCTTCTAATAGGCTATTTTTGAAATTCCTATTAATATCCTTATTGATGAGAGTCCAAGGTGTTTGGACTATGACGTTGAAGCTTTAGGAAGTCAATGACCTAGGGAACTTTTCATGAGAATTACTTAACATCAATTAGACATATAGATAGAAAGCAAGCAACTTTGTATTGATAATCAAGTGACCAGTAAATTGTAACAAGTGTTCCATGAAATAAAAAGATGTAGTATCAACTTAAGGACATAATCACATTACATTGACGGGACTCCTTGTTTACACTTTCCTTCTTCCGCTTGCTCTGGGGTATGGATTATTCTTTACTTTTTTAGGCTGCTAAAATTTGTGAAGTTGATTGATTACTCTATTATCCTCTTATGTTGTAAGAGTTTTTACATGTACTTAATAAAATTTAAATCTTCCTTTTCTTTTTTTTTCTTTCTTTCAGTTTTGCACTCTCCTATAATGTTGAGATAACCCACATTTTTCTTCATGAAACTTGCTACAGGAATAGGTGGTGTGGTCTATTGTTTGTCATGCTAAACGAGCTTTTTGTTGTGCCCATTTTTTGATAATTAAACTATTGGGCTTTTTTTTCCCCCCTTCAATGCATATCTGGTTTCCAAAAATAAAATCATTCTTAAGCATAAAAAAGCATGAACATGGCATACAATCAGTCAAATTATCACAACCAAATTAAGCTCTTAAAAAAAAAAAAAACTAGAATACGTTCATACAACTAAACATCCACCACACAAACAATTAGGCACCTCGAAGTAGGGCGAATCAATAAGAAAAACTTCCTTTGGTCAACCATTAAATGAGCCATCTGCAAATGAAGGTTGCGGCCATAATGCCAGCTAAGAAGAGGATAAGGCTCCCAGATCTACACAGTACTCCTGTACATCACCTTGCACCTCAGCATCCAACCCTTCGAAAGACTTACTCAACTGGATGACTTATAGGATCACTCACACCACTAGTAGAGGAACTAGGCATATCTAGAGCCCAAGTACCAAACATAACCCAAAGCCTAATAACAACACCCATTGCTAGGATAACATTCAGGCTTTCGTAGAAGAGGTTGGAGGATTTTCCACTCCAATCCAAGGATCCCAAGTCATCTACGAAGGAGCCAAAAGGGTTAAGACTAAAGAATACTCTTAAATGATAAACAAAACCCCTGAGGATGAGTAAATAATCACATTGTTGGGTTGCAACTCATTCAGATGGATCCTAATATGCTCAATGTCAGTAATGTGCATTAGATTTCTATGAATGAGTCATCCACTGCCTTCATCATAGGGACTTTGTTAGATGCCTTAGATTGAGGGCACATCCTCGAAAAATACTATTCTAATGTATGAGCCTTTCTCTTCAACCACCTTAGGGTATTGTCTTTCGTTGTCTTCACAAACCTAGGGGAATCCCTTCACCTTCCCCGCTACAAAAGGGGAGCACCACCGCCTCTAGAGGGAACACGTAATTTTCTTCTCTTCTCACTCACTAAAGAGATTATTCTTCCTCTCCCATTCTTCACCTTCTCCTTCTTATTAGAATGACTACCTTCCTCTATCATTCCTCTTTTTCTCTCTCTCTCCCCCCTTATAGCTAGCCTATTTTTATAGAACATACATGTCTTTTGGACTAGCTTTGAAGAAACCTAACAAGACAGAGGATCTTAGAGAGTTGCTCTTGCTAAACTCGGCTTAAGGTAAGTCCTGAGGGTTCAATAAGCAAGATAACAACCAAATTTAATTCTTTGCTAATTTTGCTCATGGTTTACATCATGTGATTTGTGATTTTTCACTGTTTAACAAATTATGTAAAATCGTGGGAGGTCACCTAAATTCATTGTTTTCTTTTATTACTTTCTTGGCAGATAATATGACAAATCTAAGAGATCACCATAAAAATCATGTCTTAATGTACTTAATCACCAAAGTCATTAAATTTTCATAAAACTGGAGATTTCCCATGGAATTTAGAGATTTTTAATACCTTTGGATGCTTCACAGAGGTCATGCATCGTAAGTTCATCCCTGTACCTAACTCTTGGCTATCTATATTGTGTCAAATCCATCCCCATCAAAAATCATGGAATTATTTTTTAAAATCTTATTCAAAAATTTTCATGTTTTTTGAAAATATGGAAGTGACTCTTCTTTCCTTATGTAACCCAAGATTTCTAAACACTCATCGAAATAGTAATTGGTCAATCACTTTCACTAGAACTAGGATCAGAGCCCTTGGGCTGCGACGCATTCACATCCCCTGAGTTGAACTTAAACCCAAAATAACCACAACAATCCCTAAAAGTTAAAATTTCGCACCTAAACCCTATTATCAATTTTAGAGAACCTATATAATTGTAATAATTAATTTCTGTTCACTAACCCTTAATTAACTTTTAAACTACTAGTATGTACATTTAGTTTCTGGTGAACGACCCTAACTTCTAAAGATGAATCTATCCTTAATGACATCGAATCAAGGTGTCAAACACATTAAAATGTCTAGATGTACATAACTTTCATTATTTTTGGAAATAACATGTAAAAATAAGCAGCCTAAAATTCCAAGTCTTCTCAACTTGTTAGTTTAGTTTAGGACTACACACTTGCGAGAGAAAATTCATATCTTCCTCATTTTAAGTTCAATTAACATGACTCAAATTCTCATAAAAAATAGACTCATAGATCAAAGTATATCAAAATTGTTAATGATTTGCACCTAAATCTATAATTATGGGTGAATTTTCAAACTTAGGCTAACATTGGTCAACATTCTAGTCTCTCTTTAAACTCGTATATCATTTCATCACCGATAATGGCTATAAACTACATATCATAAAATTGGTTTATAGCTGCTAAAAAGAACAAGTATTTTTTTCCTCCTTTTTGACTAATCTTACACCTCAATAAACAAGAGAGGTGTTTTGGGGGGAGAATTACCATAGGGGGTGAATATAGTGAGTAGTGCAAACTTTAGCACTTAAAGCACTATTCGTGCAAGTTAGAAATAGCTATCGAATTAGAGACTTCAGCGCAACAAACAATGTGAGAGACTATAAGACTAATAAGTAAATAAGCAACTAAATCCAAGTCAAGAACTCTCAAAACCAGTAGACAACAACGCTCAGAAGTAGTTAGCTACACAAGAATATATATGTATACACACACACACACACACACACACACACACATATACACACACACACACACACACACACATATATATATATATATATATATATGTATACATACACACACACACACACTCATATATATATATATATATATATATAGAGAGAGAGAGAGAGAGAGATAGAGAGAGGGGGGGGAGAGAGAGAGGTGCACGCACTCACACATATAGAAAAGACGAGATGATTTTTTATAATGTTAACCCAACGAATGGGCTGTCTTCTTACAGTCCTCTTTCAGAATTTTAGCTTCTTTACTATCCTTGTCAGACCCACTTAGCAATTGTCTTTAGAGACTTGCCAGCAATCAGATTTTTCTTTGAGCACTTGAAGTAGCTCAAAAATCTCAAAATCTATAGAGCCATCACACATATGCTGTTCGCCTACCATTAGAGTATTCTTACAGCTCTTTAATAGGATTCTCTTCTAGAGTGCTCTAACTCTCAAAAGGACAACACTCTCATCTATAAAAATAGTGACTATCACTCACTCATACCATAATCAATAAATATAGAAGTTAGAAATGAGTGATTAAGTGAGGGCTATAATGATTTATCACTCAATAGGCCATTTTTTCTTGCTCAACTTCGTAGCCTTTATTCTATACTTAGTGCTTCTATTTATATGTCTTCTTGAAGTCCTTTAACTATGGGTTGTAAAATCAATGGCCATTACAAGGATCTTTCTATCTGAGGAGTTCATTCGAATTGTAGGAATATCATGTCAAGGACTTTTAAAAATGTTCTCAGGGATTATAATAAATTTCCTTTTGGTTAAACGTCTTTTTTTTTTTTTTTTTGCTTAGGCATATTTTTTAAAAAAAGAGGATAATTCATTAGAAGGCTCTCTCAAGATGGCCATTGAAATAGTCGTTACTCGTTAATACTCTTGCTAATTATTTTCCTTTATCTGCTCAATCAAGAAGTCTTATGTCAACTGCATTAACGAGCATTTAAGGCTTAATAATGACAGCTGGCCCTTGCTGACACTACATGAAAATTGGTCTTTTGTAGCACCCAACTTTGCCACAATATGCCCAAATTTTGCTACAATAGCTTTTTGTAGCATTTTGAAAATTTGTTATAGGGTTCCATCGACACCTCTGTAGGCACTAAAAAATTAATCGTGCCATACCAAAATAAAATCGAATTAATTAACTGGGCTAACCTTTTTAATTAATTTAATCAGGCCCAAAACACTCTTAAATCAAAGCTCGAAAGAAGCCCAAATGACTTCCAAGTCAAAGCTCAATCAAAACTCAAGTTAAAGCCCAAATCGAGGCTCAAAATGACTACCAAGTCAAGTCACGACCTAAAGTCTGAACGACTTCTAAGTCAAGGCACTATCGAAACCAAGTCAAAGTCAAAGTCTAAGGTCAAGGCCTAAATTAACTCCCAAGTCAAAATTCAAATGACTCTCAAGTCAACATCTGGTTCAAACTTGAGGCGACTTTCAAGTCAATGCCCGACCCAAGCTCGAGAAACTCCCAAGTCAAAGTCAAAGTCAAAGCAAATGACTCTTAAGCCAAAGCAATCTAGGATGAGGCCTAATTAAAGGCCCAAAACCGAAGTCAAGGCCTATCTTGACTATCACAGAGGAGGGGGAAGCTAAAGCCACCTAGGTTTGGTGGTGGAACCGACCCCCTTGCATATGAGGAGTGGTTGAGAAGAATGGAGAACCTATTCGAGATTATAGACTATCCCAAAGGTTTTAAAATACGCCTAGTGGCCCATCAATTTGAGAAAGAGGCCGAATTCTGGTGGGGGACTGTCAAACTCCAAGCTGGAGAACCAGCTTTAACTTAGGAATAGCTGAAGACTATGATGGATGCCCAATATTATCCTCGGGACATGAAAAGGGCTAAGGAGCAAGAGTTTCTGCGCCTGAAACAGGGGCAAATGAGCATAATGGAATACGCTATGAAGTTTAATGAGCTTAGTCGCTTCGCACCCAACAAGGTCACCACAGAGGAGATGAAAATGGATCATTTTGAAAAGGCTTGAGAGGACCAATTAAACGGATGATATCTGGGCATGTCTTTACTAGTTTCCAGGAGATGTATCATAGAGCAGTTAAAATAGCCCGAGTCATAGAAGAGACTAAGGCTGAAGGTCGGCAAATAGGCCTAGCCAAAAGAGAATTTGGCCAAGAAGCCTCCAGTGCTCAAGGGAATAAGAGATTCAGAAACTTCAACCCCACAAAGGAACAGGGTAAAGGAGTACAAGTTACGCCAGGACAAGAGATTGAGCCCTACAATCAATGTGGTCGTATGCATTCTGGTCGGTGTAGATATGGTATGCAAGAATGCTATGGGTGTGGCGCTACAGATCACAAGATTGCAAACTGCCCCAAGAAGGCGTGGAACCAGCAAAGCAACACACAAGTTTCAGGCGCGGGAAATAACCCAGTCTCGCAGGGAGGCCGCCCCCCCATGAATGCAATTTCAGGGAGCAACAGAGGTGGAAAAAGGCTGCAAGCAGGTGGCTGAGTGTTTTCTCTGAGAGGTGAAGAGACAGAGGACCCCACTGTTGTTGTATCAGGTACCCTCCTTATCAAACGCCTTTACATTCATGTTTTATTTGATTCGGGAGCCACTTATTCTTGGGCAAATCCTACCTTTGCAAAGAAACTTGCCAGCAAACCTAATGAAATGGATGTGTAACTATATGTGACTACTCCCTTGGGATCTATTTACTACACTGATCTTGTTTTCAAAAACTATACTGTTCAGTTGGAAGGAAGAGTTCTCCCTGTAGATCTAGTACAGTTAAAGATACAAAGCTGAGATATTATTCTAGGAATGGACCGATAAATTAGGCATGAAGTTACTATTGATTGGGAAGGGAGGTTAGTTAACCTCTCGACCCCTGAGGGAGAAAGAGTAACCTTTACGTTTTGTGGTGGAAAAAGCCACATCTGAGGAAAGGGTGTCGGGCTTATCTGTGCGCAATTGAAGCCATAGAACTAAAGGACCTAGACCTGAATGAAATTCCAGCAGCAAAGAAGTTTCCACAGGTGTTTCAAGAGGTACCGGGGCTACCACCCCTACGGAGGAATTGAGTATACCATAGAACTTGTACCTGGAACTGCCCAATATCCAAGGCACCTTATCGAATGGCACCTGCTGAATGACGAAATAGAAAACTCAGTTACAGGAGTTGCTAGACAAGGGGTTAATTCAACTTAGTGTTTCACCCTAAGGAGTACCACTACTTTTGTGAAAAAGAAGGATGGAAATCTGAGTTTATGTATTGACTATCGAGAGCTAAATAAGGTGATGATTAAGAATAAATCCCCCGTGCTGCTACTATCAGATGAGCAATTTTGAGGACGAAATTCTATAATGGGGGAAGAGTGTAAGGGCCGCACCCTCAGTCTACTACTACTAACTGTTTTAGTTGTTGAATTTATAAATCTGCGTTTGAATTATTTTTCGAGAAGAGTATTGATTGAATTGTGTGAGTTTTTAATGATTAATTTCATTAGAAGGATCGACTATATATTTATGTTATTATTAACGTTACTTATTTATAAATTTATTGAATCGATGCTAACCCGAGTTTTTAAAATTGTTTTCATTTTATTTAGCTGATTCCCGAAGTCTAGATTGAAATTTTAGTTGTGGGACGCTTCAACTTGAGTTTAGTCTAATCGCTAATGAGTTTGGGGCTGGAACCTAACTAAATTATGTTATTTGAGCCAAAAAGGGGGGAAAAAGAAAATTGGAACAAGAAGGGAAGGGGGCCGTGATCAGGCAGGGACCCCGAAACCCCCCCGACTATCTCACTCTCTCTCTCCCTAAAACTCACTCGCTATCTCTCTCTCTCTGGGCCACAGTCACCAGCTGGCGTCACCGCCGACCGCCACCTATCGCCGATGAGAGAAAGGGACGCCAGGCCACCTCAGCCCACGACAACCACTGCCGAACACCACCACCCAGCACCCTCCACTTCTCACGGCCAAAAACCGACCCAAACCATGTGTCTCTCGGCCTAAAACTGGCCACCCATGTGCCAGAATCCAGCAGCCCACACCCCAAACGACCCCCTCTATAAATTGGGGGTCGAATTCAAGCATAAATCAACCAAAAATGCCGCCAAATCGGAAGCTAGGGTTCGGGATTCTCAAGCTCACGGGCTAGGATTCGGGTTCAGTTGGTTAGGGCCTTCAATCGTCATTGTTTGAATCCGATATTAAGCAATTTCAAGTAAGTGTTTCTCCCCTCCTAAGCTATTACTATTTTCGAAAATGTTTTTCAGCAGATTGATATTGCATGTCAGATTAGGGTTGGCTAAATTCGTTAGAAATGTCAAGAAGTGAATTATACATGTTTAGCTTTGATTCAATTAGTTAATTTATGCCTGAGTTTCTAATTCGAAATGAATTATATATGTTTAGCTTCGATTTAAATTAATTTAGTTAATGTATGCCTCAGGTTTTAATTCAAACTGAGTCATGCATGTTTAACACCAATTTTAGTAAATTTAATTAATGCGTGCTTGAAGGGTTGACTTAAATAAGTAACTATGCCACGACAAATAATTGCCTAAAGTTGTATTATGCTTTAATGACGTGAAAAGGGATTGAATGATAACCTCAATTTAATAAACGGATACCATCAGACGCATTATGCTTAAAGGGGCCTAAATAGGTTCGATTAGTAAGTTCGATGCAGATAACGAATGCTTGGATTCGCATTATGTCTAAATGACCTAAATGGATTCGAAATAGCAACAGTGATATGATAAACGGAAGCTTAGAACCGTATCAGGCCTAAATGACCAAGTTAGCCTAAATAAGTGAGTCGTTTTATGTTTAAATAGAGACTCAATTCTTGTTAAGCTTAAATGGTATGAATAAGCATGCTTAGTAAAATGCTTGGATCGCTTTACGCCTAAAATGACCAAAATAGCCTAAATGAGTGAGTCGCTTTATGCTTAAATAGAGATTCGATCCTTGTTAAGCTTAAATGGTACAAATGGGTATGCTTAAACACCTAGATCGTATTATGTCTAAATGACCATTTTAGCCTAAATAGCGAATCGTGTCATGCTTAAATAGAGACTAGACTCATAATGTGCTTAAATACGTAATAGGCTAAACGTAACTTAGAGTCAATGAATGAATTCCCGAATCAACACCTGTCTATTCAGTTGAATTATGCCTATACAATGGCTTTAGACATAGTATTTGGATGACGAACTGAACATGCTTGCGTCCCCTAACCGCTATACATGAATGCAATCATGTTTCATGCTTAGTTTAACCTAACATATTAGATGCCCGTTTCAAGTTAAGTGCGCATGAATGCTTATATGTATATATATATATATATATATATATATATATATATATATATATATATATATATATATATGTATGTATGTATATATGTGTATGGTTATAACCGTTGGTTGCAGCGCTCTGCTAATTGTTAGTTGTTTAATCGGTAAGTCCAGCATTGGTAAGTTGCGTAAGTTATGTATCGCTTTTCAGTATATCATAATGATTAGGATGCTAGATTGTGAAATTGAAACCGAGATGGTAGTTGGATGATTTGAGGAAGAACTATGAGTGGTTCGAGGTCCTCGTGGTATGGTGCTTATGAGGAGGGAGCCTGAGTTGTGAATTAACCGCAATTGTGTGGATTGCGAGGCCATGGATGGCTCATTATGTTGTTAAAATTATTATGAAGTGTTTGAATGTGAGACATGTAAATCCCTTTCCCTTTTATACGTCTAAGATGCATTGTGTGTGAAAGTGTGGTGATTTGACAAAGAACGTTTCTCGTGTTTTCAAACTAATAATGAGCATGACTAATAGCAAGCAATGGCCTATTTTAGCTATACAAACAGTATTTGGGAGTGAACCTGCTTGAACGGGGGAATCCCTAAAACGTTTTAGAAAGGTGTAAGTTATATGATGAATGATTTTACAAAAAGAAACAACAAAGTTACTAGCCGTTATGGCCGATACGCTTTAAATTGGCTAAGATAATGTGCTTCGAACAATATGATATGAATGATGTTGCCTAGGGAACAAGTCTTGGTACTACCAGCGGCCCTAGAAGACCCTAACAAGGGTAATGTAACAGTCCGATATGTTATGTAGCCGTCCCGGGAGTAAGAGCTTGAGCGTGAGTGTTAGGTCTCACTATGGGGTTGAAAATAGATCTCACTCAATCAGCACCCTGTAATGATCTTATGCCAGATGTATTTTCCTAATAAGCAAAGAAAAGCAATTGGCGCTTGGCCATTTTATATGTTTTAAATGAAAGAAAGTTTTTATGGGCCCTAAGTGGCCATATGAAATGAAGTATGAAAAGTTTTATAAGGGTTGTTGTACGACCATTACGAAATGAAACCTCTTTTAGAAGGATAAGAGTCTCAAGAGGATAAGAAAATGTTCTGAATAAAAGAAAGAAAGTTTTCAATGAATGCTTAATGAAATGATTCTCAAGCATGTTTGAATGTGGATTCTAATATCATGTGCCCTCACCCTTTTTCTACTTTAAGTCTATTTGATTAAACATGCATGCGTTGAATAAGGAAGTTTCTAAGTCGTTAAAGGATCCTTCAATGAATGAATGAATGTTTATCATGTGAATAACCTAGCGTGTGAAAGATCTATGAATGAGAGCATCTCTCCTGAATGACTGAATGAATGAAGGTTTGACAAGTGAGTAGTCCATGAATGTGTCATATAGCTTAATATAATGTTTGGTAATACAGAAATGCTTGATATGTGGTTAATATGAGTAGTATTGCTTGCAACGGTTTTGTTTTAGGGAATGGAAGAACACTCACTGAGCATGTGGTGGCTCACTCCATTTCCTTTCCCCTTTTTCCCCCAAGGTGATGAATAAATGGAAGAACCTGTCTGCCTTCTAGGACTACTAGTTGTTCATGAAGATGTGCCTGTGATGCGATGCTATGTAGCTGCCTGAAGTGATGCTTTGGTAAGAAAGTGCATAAGTCGAGCATGTAGTGGCTCTGGCAGTGTAAACTTATGTAAATTATTGTGATAAGTGTTTGTAAAGGCTTAAGCCTCACCCGCGAGTGTGTGATTCGCTGGGAACTTCTAGTTTACTTTGAGTTTTGGTTAAAATGCCACAGGTACCCTAATGTTCATGATGATAACATTAGAAATGTCATAATTAAAGACGGAACTCTTGCGGTTTCATTCCAGAATTTTCCAACTGAAATAAACCTAGGTAAAATCTTAAAGAAAGTCAATAGAAGAAGAGCCTTAGGGGTCTCCCTCGGGGGGTCCTGGCGGTGTGACATCCTTGGTAGGTAGCAGGGGTGTTACATTGCGTGGTATCAGAGCTATAGGTTACATATGCATCTAGATGGACTTTGGGAATTTCAGCATGTGAAATATGTGCTTTAAAGTGCTTACATGAGCTTACTATGCGCTTGCTTTGCATACTTATGTGCACGGACTAGAAACACGGCTTAGGACTCCTATACAAATACGTACTTACTAGTTTCGTTCCTAACCCAGTGTGGTGATGTAGGATGGTGTTTAGCATCGATGATTTTGAGTATCTACCATTTTAGCTGGTTGGATGGAACGTAGGCATGTTTTGGGAAGCAATGGCTAGGAACAACCAGTGGAGACTCTCACGAGTTACTCAGAACCACTGGACTTATAAGTTCATCAGAGCAACGCCATATACAGGAAGATGGGCCGAAGTCACCTCTATCCTCCGTCTCTTTCATGTACACATGGGAGCTTATACACCATTCACCTTCAGAGGGTTGGTAGAATTTATGATTCTAGCTGAAGATCGGGTAGATTCTTTAGGAAATACCCCCTTGGAAAGGAGTGATGCTGCCATGCGACTGATCAACACGGCTTTAATTGCTCCTGCTACTGCCCAACAACTACCGATCACAATAGTAGAGAGAAACCAAATCGAACATCGTCAAATAAGGCTTCTGTTTGCAAAAAACCCTCAGGCGAAGCGGTACAAGGGGGTAACCACGATGTGGGCACGCTGGGTAGATTCCTTCAATGCACATTACCCCCGGGGCTGGCAGGCCACGATGCTGAGAATGAGAGAGCTGGTGGATAGGGCGCCTGATGTGGAATACTACCCACCTTCCCTGTTATGGGACCTACTAGCCCCAGTTAAGTCTGCAGGCTCGAATGAGCCAGTAGTAGATGACCCCCCTGAGGAGGGTTCCTCAGGTGGTAATCAGAGTTGTATGTAGCCTAGGGTCGCCAATGTGTACATTAGATCTAAACAAGTCATAGCTAGTATACCCTTCTGGTTTCTTTCCTCCCTAAGGTGTAGTCTGACAGAAGCTCTTAGATGACTCCCAATCTACGTGTACCCTCAAATGAATGAATGAGCCGGGGAAGTACCCCCCATTGTCTCGTAAAGTGTGAATGCATGTTTTTAGTAAAAACTATGAATCCTATCTAATATTGTACTATGCTTTCAAAAGCTTTTAACAATCTGCTTTCATGCACAAAATTAAGCAACTTTGCCTAAACAATTGTGTAGCCAATGCCTCCCTGAAGGGAACCAGTGGCGGAGCCAACCGCCTTGGAAATGGTTTGCCAATTTAACAAGCCAAAGCCACCTAGGTTTGGTGCTGGAACCGACCCCCTTTGATATGAGGAGTGGTTGAGAAGAATAGAGAACCTATTCGAGGTTATGGACTGTCCCGAAGGTTTTAAAGTACACCTAGCGACCCATCAATTTGAGAAAGAGGCCGAATTCTGGTGGGGGACTGTCAAACCCCAAGCTGGAGAACCAGCTTTAACTTGGGAACAGCTAAAGACTATGATGGATGCCCAATATTATCCTCGGGACATGAAAAGGGCTAAGGAGCAAGAGTTTCTACGCTTGAAACAGGGGCAAGTGAGCATAATGGAATACGCTGCAAAGTTTAATGAGCTTAGTCGCTTCGCACCCAACCAGATCGCCACCGAGGAGATGAAAATGGATCATTTTAAACAAGGCTTGAGAGGACCAATTAAACGGATGATACCTGGGCATGTCTTTACTAGTTTCCAGGAGTCTTATCAAAGAGCAGTTAAAATAGCCCGAGTTATAGAAGAGACTGAGGCTGAAGGTCGACAAATAGGCCTAGCCAAAAGAGAATTTGGCCAAGGAGGCTCTAGTGCTCAGGGCAATAAGAGATTTAGAAACTTTAACCCCGCAAAGGAACGGGGTAAAGGAGTACAAGTTACACCAGGACAAGAGATTGAGCCCTGTAATCAATGTGGGCGTATGCATTCTGGTCGGTGTAGATATGGTATGCAAGAATGCTATGGGTGTGGTGCTACAGATCACAAGATTGTAAACTGCCCCACGAAGGCCTGGAACCGGCAAAACAACACACAAGTTTCAGGTGCAGGAAATAACCCAGTCTCGCAGGGAGGCCGCCCTCCTACGAATGCAATTTCGGGGAGCAACAGAGGTGGAAAAAGGCCGTAAGCAGGCGGCCTAGTGTTTTCTCTGAGAGGTGAAGAGACAGAGGACCCCACTGTTGCTGTATCAGGTACCCTCCTTATCAAACACCTTTACGCTCATATTTTATCCGATTCGGGAGCCACTTATTCTTCGGTAAATCCTACCTTTGCAAAGAAACTTGACAACAAACCAAGTGAAATGGATGTGCAACTATGAGGTCTCCTTGTAAATCTAGTACAGCTAAAGATACAAAGCTGAGATGTTATTCTAGGGATGGACCGGTAAATTAGGCATGAAGTTACTATTGATTGGGAAGGGAGGTTAGTTACCCTCTCGACCCCTGACGGAGAAAGAGTAACCTTTACGTTTTGTGGTGGAAAAAGCCACATCTGAGGACAGGGTGTCGGAGTTATCTATGCACAATTAAAGCCACGGAACTAAAGAACCTAGACCTGAATGAAATTCCAGTAGCAAAGAAGTTTCCACAGGTGTTTCAAGAGGTACCGGGGCTACCACCCCCATCGAGGAGTTAAGTTTACCATAGAACTTGTGCCTGGAACTGCCCAATATCCAAGGCACCTTATCGAATGGCACCTGCTGAATTGACGAAATGGAAAACTCAGTTGTAGGAGTTACTAGACAAGGGGTTAATTCAACTTAGTGTTTCACCCTAAGGAGTACCATTGCTTTTGTGAAAAAGAAGGATGGAAATCTGAGGTTATGTATCAACTATCGAGAGCTAAACAAGGTGATGATTAAGAATAAATACCCTGTGCTGCTACTATCAGATGAGCAATTTCGAGGACAAAATTCTTTAAAGGGGGAAGGGTGTAAGGGCTGCACCTTCAGCCTACTACTACTAACTGTTTTAGTTGCTGAATTTACAAATCTGCGTTTGAATTATTTTTCGATAAGAGTATTGAGCCAATTGTTTGAGTTTATAATGATTAATTTCATTAAAAGGAATGACTATATGATTCATGTTATTATTGACGTTACTTATTTATAAATTTATTGAATCGATGCTAACCCGAGCTTTTAAAATCATTTTGGTTTTATTTAGTCGATTCCCGAAGTCTAGATTGAAATTTTAGTTATGAGACGCTTCAACTCGAGTTTAGTCTAATCGCTAATGAGTTTGGGGCTGAAACCTAGCTGAATTACGTTATTTGAGCCTAAACAAAGGTGGGGAAAAAGAAAATTATAACAAAAGGGGAAGGGGGTCGTGATCGGGCAGGGACCCCGAAACCCCCCGACCATCTCACTCTCTCTCTCCCTTCAACTCGCTCACTCTCTCTCTCTCTCTGGGGCCATGGTCGTCGGCTGGCGTCACCGCCGACCGCCACCTATCACCGGCGAGAGAAAGGGACGCCTGGTCCCCTCAGCCCACGACAACTACCGCTGAACACCACCACCCAGCACCCTTCACTTCCCACGGCCGAAAACCGACCCAAACCATGCGTCTCCCGGCCTGAAACTAGCCAGCCACGTGCCGGAATCCGGCAACCCACATCCCAAACGACCTCCTCTATAAATTTGGGGCTGAATTCGAGCCTAAATTAACCAAAAATGCCGCCAAATCGGAATCTAGGGTTCGGGATTCTCAAGCTCACGGGCTGGATTCGGGTTCAGTTGGATAGGGCCTTCAATCGCCATTGTTTGAATTTGATATTAAGCAATTTCAAGTAAGTACCCTCCTAAGCTATTACTGTTTTCGAAAATGTTTTTCAGCAGATTGATGCTGCATGTCAAATTAAGGTTGGCTAAATTCGTTAGAAATGTCAAGAGGTGAATTATACATGTTCAGCTTCGATTCAATTAGTTAATTTATACCTGAGTTTCTAATTCGAAATGAATTATATATGTTTAGCTTCTAATCGAATCAGTTTAGTTAACTCATGCATGAGATTTTAATTTGAAATAAATTATATATGTTTAGCTTCGATTCAAATTAATTTAGTTAATGTATGCCTCAGGTTTTAATTCGAACTGAGTTATGCATGTTTAACACCAATTTTAGTAAATTTAATTAATGCGTGCTTGAAGGGTTGACTTGAATAAGTAACTATGCCACGACAAATGATTGCCTAAAGTTGTATTATGCTTTAATGACGTGAAAAGGGATTGAATGATAACCTCAATTTAATAAACGGATACCATCAGACGCATTATGCTTAAAGGGGCCTAAATAGGTTCGATTAGTAAGTTCGATGTAAATAACGAACGCTTGGATTCGCATTATGTTTAAATGACCTAAATAGGTTCGAAATAGCAACAGTGATATGATGAACAGAAGCTTAAAACCGTATTAGGTCTAAATGACTAAGTTAGCCTAAATAAGTGAGTCGTTTTATGTTTAAATAGAGACTCGACTCTTGTTAAGCTTAAATGGTATGAATAAGCATGCTTAGTAAAACGCTTGAATCGCTTTATGCCTAAAATGACCAAAACAGCCTAAATGAGTGAGTCGCTTTATGCTTAAATAGAGATTCGATCCTTGTTAAACTTAAACGGTATAAATAGGTATGCTTAGTAAAACACATGGATCTTATTATGTCTAAATGACCATTTTAGCCTAAATAGTGAATTGTGTCATGCCTAAATAAAGACTAGACTCATGTTATGCTCAAATGACGTAATAGGCTAAATGTAACTTAGAGTCAATGAATGAATGCCCGAATCAACGCTTGTCTATTCAGTTGAATTATGCCTATACAATAACTTTAGACATAGTATTTGGATGACGAACTGAACATGTTTGTGACCCCTAACCACCATACATGAATGCAATCATGTTTCATGCATAGTTGGTGGACGTTCGTTTCAAGTTAAGTTCGTATGAATGCTTGAATGTTTATATATATGTGTGTGTGTGTGTGTGTGTGTGTGTGTGTGTGCGTGCGCATGGTTATAATCGTTGGTTGCAGTGCTCTGCTAATTATTGGTTGTTTAATTGATAAGTCCAGCATTGGTAAGTTGCATAAGTTATGTATCGCTTTTCAATATATCATAATGATTAGGATGCTAGATTGTGAAATTGAAACCGAGATGGTAATTGGATGGTATGAGGAAGAACTATTAGTGGTTCGAAGTTCTTGTGGTACGATGCTTGTGAGGAGGGAGCCTAGGTTGTGAATTAACCGCAATCATGTGGATTGTGAGGCCATGTGTGACTCATTGTGTTATTAAAATGATTATGAAGTGTTTAAATGTGAGACGTGTAAATCCCTTTCCCTTTTATACGTCTAAGATGCATTGTGTGTGAAAGTGCAGTGATTTGACAAAGAACGTTTCTCGTGTTTTCAAACTAATAATATCCATGACTAATAGCAAGCAATGGCGTATTTCAGCTATACAAACAGTATTTGGGAGTGAACCTGCTTGAGCAGGGGAATCCCTAAAACGTTTTAGAAAGGTGTGACTTATATGATGAATCATTTTACCAAAAGAAACAACAAAGTTACTAGCCGTTATGGCCAATACGCTTTAAATTGGCTAAGATAATGTGCTTCAGACAATATGATATGAATGACGTTGCCTAGGGAATAAGTCCTGGTAGTAGGAGACCCTAGAAGACCCTGACGAGGGCAATGTAATGGTCCGATATGTTATGTAGCCGTCCCCGGAGTAAGAGCTTGAGCGTGAGCATTAGGTCTCACTATGGGGTTGAGAATAGATCTCACCCACTCAGTACCCTGTAATGATCTTATACCAGTTATATTTTCCTAATAAGCAAAGAAAAGCAATTGGCGCTTAGCCATTTTATATGTTTTGGATGAAAGAAAGTTTTTATGTGCCCTACGTGGCCATATGGAATGAAGTATGAAAAGTTTTATAAGGGTTGTTGTACGACCATTATGAAATGAAATCTCTTTTAGAAGGACAAGGGTCTCAAGAGGATAAGAAAATGTTTTCAATGAAAAAAAGAAAGTTTTCAATGAATGCTTAACGAAATGATTCTCAAGCATGTTTGAATGTGGATTCTAATATCATGTGCCCTCACCATTTTTCTACTTTAAGTCTATTTGATTAAACATACATGCTTTGAATAAGGAAGTTTCTAAGGCGTGAAAGGATCCTTCAATGAACGAACGAATGTTTATCATGTGAATAACCTAGTGTGTGAAAGATCTATGAATGAGAACATCTCTCCTGAATGACTGAATAAATGAAGGTTTGACATGTGAGTCGTCCATGAATGTGTCATATAGCTTAATATAATGTTTGGTAATATAGAAATGCTTGATATGTAGTTAACACAAGTAGTATTGATTGCAACAGTTTTGTTTTAGGGAGTGGAGGAACACTCACTGAGCATGTGGTGGCTCACCCCATTTCCTTTTCCCTTTTTTCCCCCAGCTAATGAATAAATAGAAGAACCTGTCTGCCTTCTAGGACTACTAGTTGTTCATGCAGATGTGCTTGTGATGCAATGTTGTGCAGCTGCCTGAAGTGATGCTTTGGTTAAGGAAGTGCATGAGTCGAGCATGTAGTGGCTCTGGTAGTGTAAACTTATGTAAATTATTGTGATAAGTGTTTGTAAAGGCTTAAGCCCCACCCGCGAGTGTGTGACTCGCTGGGAACTTCTAGTTTACTTTGAGTTTTAGTTAAAATGCCACAGGTGCCCTAAAGTTCATGATGACAGCATTAGAAATGTCGTAATTACAGACGGACGGTTTCGTTCCAGAATTTTCCAACTGAAATAAAGCTAGGTAAAATCTTCAAGAAAGTTAATAGAAGAAGAGTCTTAGGGGTCTCCCTTGGGGGATCCTGGTGGGGTGACATCCCTAGTAGGTAGTGGGGGTGTTACATTAGGTGAAGACGGCTACTGTAGTAACTCTTCTTTGCCCTCATGAAAGGAGCGCGCATGTCAGGGACTGAAGCTGAGTCCTCTAAAACTGTTGTCATGCGAGCCATGATGACAAGCACAATCACTTTGCAAGAGGAGATGGCTAACATGAAGGCCATCCTAGAGAAACTCACCAGGGAGAGTGTAGAAAAGGAAGCGCGCATCAAGTTTCAAGAAGAAAAGATTGCTAAACTGACCAAGAAGTTGGAAAAACGGTTAGCTCAATCTTTTTCAAAGGACTCAGAGAGTGACGACTCAGGAAAAGTGTCCATCCACACTGGGGCTTCTAATAATGAGAAGCAATCAAAGAAAGGCATTACGCCTAAAAATGTTAAGTCCTCTGGATTAATGACTATTGAGCAAATTCAAGACTTGATAGCAAATATAGTTAAGGCGCAACTAGGTGAAGGTTCGAGCAGAACTCACCCATACATCAAGCCTTACACTAAGAGGGTTGATGCTCTTCGCATGCCCCACAGTCCCCAGCCCCCTAAATTCCAACAGTTTGATAGGAAAGGTAACCCAAAACAGCATGTCACATACTTCGTTAAGACATACAACCATGCTGGGATTGACGGCGGCCTCATGGTGAAGTAGTTCATTGGGACATTGAAAGATGTTATCTTTGACTAGTATATCAACTTAGAGCCTGAGTCCATCGATAGTTGGGAACAAATGAAACATGAGTTCCTCAATTGGTTCTACAGTACTCAGTGCACTGTCAGGATTACTGAGCTGACAAACACAAAACAATGAAAAGACGAGTCAGTTCTTGACTGCATCAAGCCTTAGCTCGCACTTAGCCGCGAGTGCAAAGATCGGCTATCTGAAGCTTCTACTGCTAAAATCTACACCCAAGGCATGCATTGGGATTTGCTGTACATCCTGCAAATGAGCAAATCTAGGACTTTCCAAGAAATGACAACCAAATCACATGACATAGAGGTGACGATAGCTAGCCGTTGCGGCAACTCCTTCTATTCTACTGAATCAAAGAAGGACAAAGCTGAGTTCAAGAAGAATGTTAACTTCTCTAAGAACATGACTAAAGAAGCAATGCCCACTCCACAAGCCAGCCAATTCGAATTACGGGAAAGTCTACATTAGGGCAAAAAAAGAGGCCCTCATTTAGGGATGCGAAAAAGAAGCATCCCACATTAAAGGAGCTTAAGGAAAGGAAGTACCCATTTCCTGACTCAGATCTGACAGGCATGCTGGATGAGTTACTCGAGAAGGGTGTCATCGTATCGCCTGAGCCAAAGAGCCCAGAGAAAGCTGGGAGACCACCCACCCTAAATACTGTCAGTATCACAGTCACCCTCTTCAAAAGTGCATTACATTCAAGGAGCGCATCATGTGATTGGCTAGGGAAGGAAGAATCATTCTAGATTTAGATAAAACAACACAAGCTAGCCACATCACACTGCAAGAGGTTGATGAGTCAGATTATGAAGTGAATCTCACTGAGGCACCAAAGGCCTTAGGAGAATGCTTTCCAAAAAGTTTCTTTAATTGTGTAGCCGTCTATACGACCTCATGTTCCGAATCTGACGATGATGAGATAAATGAAGAACTAAGTGTCCTTCCCAAAAGAAATCGGCATGAGAGGCTGGGGGAGGCTCCTTGGGCATACCAAACCACATACAAGACGCCAATACTATCAACCCCTTATGCTCTAGTGTATAGAGTAGAAGTTGTCCCACCGCTAGAAATTCAAATCTCATCATTGCGCATTGCTATACAAGAGGGTTTGAGGCAGGATGAAAACCACCAACTTCGCTTAGCAAAATTGGAAGTCCTCGACAAGAAAATATTCCAAGCCGAGCAAAAGTTAGAATGCTATCAGGCTCGCCTAGCCCGAGCATTCAACAAAAAAGTGCAACCGCGTTCTTCTAAGTTGGGGATCAAGTGCTTGCACTGAAGAGGCCAATCATCATGACCCATAAGATAGGAAGCAAATTCGCTCTAAAATGGGAAGGACATTATATTGTCCGTGAGGTATACTCAAATGGAGCCTACAAGATAGTAGATGGATAACGGGTTCTGGTCGGACCAATAAATGGCAAGTTCTTGAAGTGCTACTTCCGTTAAGGAAACGTTTGGCCCGTTCCCGAACAAGAGCCTAAACTGTTCACCACAAAAAAAACCCCCAAGTCTGCTCCTGAATAACAGCTTAAACTGTTCACACATTAAAAAAAAAAAAAAAAGAGAAAGCTCCTGAATAAGAGACTAAACTGTTCACACATTCACAAAAGAAGACTCCTGAACCTGTTCAAATACATTCAAAAGAGAAGGCTCCCGAACAAAAGTCTAAACTGTTTACACACATTCAAAAGAGAAGGCTCCCGAACAAGCGTCTAAACTGGTACTGTAAGACCCACCTTCGTTATTTTTACGTTAAGTTGCCTGTCTTGCTTTTACGTTATAAAATCGTATTTTTAGTGACTGTGTGAGTTTTTAACGATTAAATTCATTAAAAAGAACGATTATTTGATTAACGTTATTATTGACGCTACTTATTTATAAAATATTTGAATCAACGCCAAACCAAGTTTTTAAAATCGTTTTTCGTTTTACTTGGCCGATTCCCAAAGTTTAAACCGAAATGTTAATTGTGGGTCATTTCAATTCGGGTTTAGCCTAACCATTAGCGAGTACGGGACCAGAATTTAGTTGAATGTTGTTAGTTTAACCCAAAACAACAAAAAAAGGGGAAAAGGATTGCAAAAAGGGGAGGGGGGGGACCTAAGTCGGGCAGGAGACCCCGACCCCCCGACCCCTGCACGCCCTCTCTCTCTCTAACGCCTCTCTCTCTCTCTCTCTCTCTCTCTCTCTCTCTCTCTCACCGACGACCTGCCGCCGGCCGGCACGCGTCACCGGCGAGAGAAAGGGACGAACGGTCCCTCACCCCAATGCGCGTCCACCACCGCCCAAAAGCCACCACCGTCTCCCTCATCTCTTCACCTCACACACGCTATACTCGCCGATTCCAAGCACCAATCCGCCTCCCCTGGCTGCCCGCGACCAACCTGCGCCGAGGCTGAGCGAAAATCGGCCATGGCTGGGCCGATTCTGGCGCAAGGATGGCCGGATACTCGGTCGAAATCATGCATGCACGGTGAGTTTCGAACTTCTCTACCCATTTAAATTGAATCCCTACCTTGAATCCTTCTTAACCATGCTTAAATTTCTCAAAAAAACTAGGGTTTTGGGGTTTGGGCTAGTCGAATCACGCGCGAAGAGCAAAGGAGCATCTGGCTCTTGGTGTTCAATTTTGGCCTCAATTCAAGCTAAATCGCGTGTCTCTAGCGTGGTATCAAGGTGGGTGTTCTCGCCCCCTAAGTTATTACTATTTTCGGAGTTAATTTTCAGCAGATTGATGTTGCATGTCAAGTTAGGGTTTGTTAAATTCATTAGAAATGTCAAGAAAGGAGCTGTTCATGCTTAGGTTCGATTCATTTGGTTGATTTATGCCTGAAATTGTAAATCGATGCAAAATATGTGCATTTAGCATTGATTCAAGTCCATGAATGAAAACCATGCGTGAATTGTTAATTCGAAGTAATTTAAATGCATTTAGCGTCCATTCGAAACAATGAATGTAATTCATGCTTGAGATGTTAATTCGAAGTTAATTTAATGTGTTTAGCATCGATTCAAGTTAATTAGTTGATGCATAAAAAAGGCTTAAAATCGAAGTCCTTTTAACGTGTTTAGCTTCCATTCGAATTAATTAACCGATGCGTGCAAATGAGCTAATTTTGAGGTTAATGAGATGTGTTTAGCTTCGAATCAAGTGGATTAGCTAATGTATGTTAAAGGAATTAATCTCGAAGTTATATAAACGCGTTTAGCTTCGATTCGAGTTAAACTAGCTAATGCATCTAAACAAATTAAATTCGAAGCTATTGAAATATGCTTAGCTTTCATTCGAACCCTTTTAGTACATTTATGCTTAGGGAAGTTACTTCGAAATGCAACGTATATGTTTAGAATCGAATTATGTTTCATTTACTGAGTAAAGCATTGTCGAATTATGAATAAATGTGGCTATATGCACGCTTGTTGTGACGCTTCGCTGAATGATGCTGGTTGCTCAGGTAAGGGCCTAATCTTCCCTCCCTTTTTACATAAGCTAATATGATAATATGTTTTGATTAATAAATCGATGAATCGAGTTGGTAGTTGGATAGTTTGAGGAAAGAATTATGAGTGTTCGAGGTCTTGTGGTACGGTGCAAGTGAGGAGGGAGACTGGGTTGTGAATTGACTGCAATCATGTGGATTGCGAGACCATGTGTGGCTCATTGTGTTGAAATGATTACGAAGTGTTTACATGTTATATATGTATACCCTTTTCCTTGTATGTTTAAGATGTAACATGGGTGTGGAGGGGTGATGTTTTAGCAAATGACTCTTCATGTGTTTTAAATGAATAATAGCCATGTCTAGTAACGAGCTATGGCCTATTTTAGCTATTCAAATAGTGTTTGGGAGGAATCCCTAAAATGTTTTTAACAAAAGGGGGATGGGAATTATACGTTGAATGATTTTATTGTTTGAACGGAAAATTACTAGCCGTTATGGCCGATATGCTTTAAGTGGCTAAGATAATGTGCTGCGGACAATGTGATATGATGTAAATAATGTTAACCTAAGGGATAAGTCCGGATAAACCATAGAGGCCCTGACGAGGGCTAATGTAATGGTCTGATATGTTATATGTAGCCATCCCGGGAATAAGAGCTTAAGCGTGAGCGTTAGGTCTCACTATGGGGTCGAGAATAGTTCTCACCCAATCAGCACCCTGTAATGATCTTATGCCAGAAGTACTTTCGTACTAAATTAAGAAAAGTAATTGGCCCTTTGCCATTTTTAAACGATTAAAAAGGAAAGGAAGTTCTTTTTATGGGCCCAAAAGGCTATATGGAATGATGTATGAAAAGCTTATAAGGGCTTCCTTTGAAGATTAAGAAAACGTTTTCAATGAAAGAGAGAAAGCTTTCAATGAATTGAGTTATGAAATGATCCTCAAGCATGTTTAAATGTGGATTCTTAGCCCATGTATGAAAAGAAAGCTTTCAACGGATGCTTTATGAATGATTCTTAAGCATGGTTGAACGTGGATTCTAATCTTATGTGGTATCATTCTTATCCATAGCAAACCTGTCTGATTTAAAGTGTATGAGATGACAAAGAAAGTTATAGCACGTTAAAAATTCCATGAATGAAGGCGTCTCTTCCTAAAAGAATGAACGTTGATATGTGAATAGCATGTGAGGGTGTCATATAGTTTAATATGATGTTTAAAGGTACTTAAATGCTTGATATGTATTTATGTGTGTGATATGTATATTATATGAATGAAATGCCAAGAAAAGTGTAATTATGAAAAGGGATAACCTTATATACACATCATATGATTGAGGGTTCATGTGTAGTTTAAATGGAGGGTTAGGAAGTTATGTTATGAAAAGAAAAGATTCTTATACCTAGCCTTCGATGCTTACTCGCGTGCCTAACTGCTTGCTAGAAAAGAACTCCGTCGTTGAGGAACCTAGAAATATGATTGAGTAGTCGAAGTGAAGTTTATGTTTAGTGATCCTCCCATAAAGGATCTATGAATATCTATTATGATAGTAAGGTATGGAAACGTGATATGTGACTAGTAAAGATAGTATTGCCTGCAACGGTTTTGGTTTTAAGGGGGTTGGGGGACACACACTGAGCGTGTGGTTGCGCATCCCATTACTCTTTCCCCTTTTCCCCAGGTTTTCTTTCTGACAAGAAGAAGTTGAGTCAGATAAGTCTAGAAGGAACCTATTGTTGCTTACGAGGCGTCGTATGTGCTCATTTGAAGGGATCTTACGTGTTTAATGAAATCATGTAATGTACTCTTAGTTTATAAAGGTCTATAAATGATTATTCTAGTTCATGTAATGCATATGGTATAAAGGTCGCTCTGTATGGCTGTCTGAGCCAACCATCAAGCTAGTTAGATGTCTTCTTGGTTTTATTTAGCTATGTTTTGGGATGTAAATCCTAATACTCCGGTTTTGTTAACCGTTGAATTGTATCTTCCATTTTTTCTTTATTCATGAATCAATCTGGTTGGTGTACTCCGAGCGAGTGGCTCGTTGAGTTATGAACTCCGGCGTATGGCCGTTGAGCTATGTTTCAAATGTTTTGCGCTTCTGTTGATTTACAGGGACGTACTGTAAGGCTTTTAGCCTAGAAATGGTCAGTTTTTAGGGGGAACTCTACTTGTTTCGTCCCAAGAACTAAGTAAGAAGTTAGGAAAGCGTAACGCTTCTGGTCTAGGGGCTAGGGGTGTTACATTGATGGTATCAGAGCAAAGGTCCTGCGACCATAGGCCGCGACCCGAGTCTTGCATTTCATATAGTCGCCTAGGAACGTATTTAGGATGAGGTGCTATATGCCGTGCCTTTGTGTGCAAATGCGCTCCTTGTTGTGAAAGTCGGTGCGTCTAATGGGCTATGCATAGCTTTAGTGAACTTATTAATTGCATAAGTGAGCCTTATATTAGAGTGTGGACTGAATGACTCGCGTATTCGTGAATGAGCTAAGTGTTAGCTTAGCAGCGATTGCTATATAAATGCGCCTTGATGATTTAAATCAAAGGTTTAAAGCGTACTTGGATTGAACTCAAACGGTTGAAATTGTTTGAACTCTAAGCATATTCTTGCCCCTAAGGTACGATTTGCTCCTCGAGCCCATAATCGAGTGAGTAGATGTACTTAATGGTCGGTAGGGATAGAGCTAGAGGCAGTTGGACTATTTCTAGTTTGAAAATCTAGAGATTTTAAAAGTTAAGGTCCTTTCTAGATAGTGAGTTAAGATCCTTGCTTCGCATTGAAAGATTTCTAATTATGTAGTTAGGTTTTAATGCCGCATTTGAAGGCTTGCATTTGCTTTGTATGATGCTTGAGCCTGTGCTACTGTCGTAAGTTTTTATGCGCAACTAAATGTTTTGAATGTATACCTACCGAGATACCTATAGTGCTTGATGTGTCAATGACAAGTTATAAGTGATTAAGGATTACCTTTCTTGACTGAAGATTTCTTTAAATAGTGCCCCTTTTGTGTGGATTCTTAATTGTTAAGGGAACGAAGTGAGATCTTTGTTTATGCGCATGTCAATGTGATGGTTGTGATATGGTCTTATTTTGTTGCCAAAGTGTTATCCTATATATATATGTGTTATTGACACTTAGGTGTGGAGTTTTCCTTTCACCCCTACATGTGACTACTGTCGCCCTCGAGTCAGCTAGGCATCATGCCTATGGTAATATGGAATGCCATTTTTATTATAGGCTTGAAAGTTCCCCAACCATATTAACCCTGTCACACCTAGAGTGGAGATATAAGGAATGACCTGACGGACTTTGGAGCTGTTATACCACATGCATCACCCCGTTACCTTATGAGGCAACAATTTGTACCTTTCGGCATTCTCTTAAGCATCAACACCAAGGGCAGGGGCCAGAGCACATCAAGATAGAAAGTAGAGCCACTCCCATGTGTGCTAAAAGTTCCTTGAACCCCTGCAATTACCCTATGAAACAAATAGGTCGCAAAATCTCAATGTATGTCCGTAAGACCAGTAACGCCATTGTTCTTACCCTTGTTATTTGACTAATGGCTAGTTTGTAGTTACTTTGGACAAGCCCAAGGCGCACCTTTGACCCTAGAATGCTAATGAGGATTGCTATCGTCTATACTCGTCTAGGTGACTTTTATACAACATTATTTGTGAACCATTGTGTTTTAAAGCATGCCATGTTTTTATAAATGTTTGGAAGCCTATATCGTTATATGAAATGATGTGTATGGTTATTCGTATGTTTCATAAGTGAGAGGTATAGTAAATAAACCACTTGGCGCGTGAATGATTTAATTCTGGTTGAGTGCGCCACCGAGTTGGCCAAATAATTCAAACTACGTGAGTGTTTGCTTCGTATAACTGTGCTGATCTAATTATAGCATAGCAACTAGCCCTTTTGCATTATAATTAAGTGGCTAACTGTGAACATACCTCATGACATGACTACACGACTGTGGTCTCTGCATTCCAATGCTTACCCTTGTATGTATCATTGCATGATGTGCTAAGATATTCGTAATGGTAGTGGAGTTACTCCTTGTCTATATGCCTAAGTTCTATGTTTCATATGTTTGATTGAGTGACTAAAAACTCATATGCCTAACAAAAAGATTTTGTGACCATAGGGGTTTCATTCGCATTTATTAGCCTTGTACCTTCTTTGCCTAGACCATATGACATGCCAGCGTACTTGCGACCATACTTGAATGCGTAACTTAAAGGGATATGAATGGATGTGTGTAAAATAATCTCTGGCAGGGTATAACTGAGTGTCCTGGCATGGTATGACTGAGTTAGCCGCATCATGTCTTGCATGCTGAATTTTTATGGGTACATGGTAGGTTTCATAGAGAACCTTGGATAGTGCTTTGCTAGCCATCATATATGCTACCAAGGCTGTCTTACTATACTTTGTTTAGCATGTTTGGCCTTACCTTCAACCTAGTTGTCTTATAGCCAGACATGACACCGTTGGGCATAGTACCACTACCATTTCTCGGGTTACATCTATGTACATACATACTTGCTTGTAAGAACCTATAAGAAGCGGCATTGCGTTGGTTAAACTCAAAGTCTGTTTTCCCTATGAGATTGCAAATCCCCCAAGTGGCAATGCCTTGGGAAGCCACCTTACCCTGGCAGTTGAACCCTTGTGGAACGATAGTTGAGTTATGTAAGAGCAACATTAGGTATGAGGAATCCTTTGCTAAACCCGCCACAACCAAGAAACCATGTATCAACCTCCCATGAATAATTAATGCGTGGATACGTATAAGTCTATTGTTGAGTCTTGTCCCACATCCCTGTCGTCTAACTTCCCAAGTTGTTTTCTTGCATGACTAATGGGTTGTATATTTATCCTCTTGTAAGTTGTGTACCATGTGTGTGATGGACTGATTCATGCTGCATGTGATTCTTGGCTTGAAAACATTAAGTCATCGATTTCATGTGATGTCATTATGCTAAGGTGATCCTACGTAATGCTTTGAGTTGCTCTTATCACTCTAGAGTGTCATGGGGTCTCAGGGTTAACCGTTATGACCCTTGTTCTTTGCGGCCTGAAGTCATATCCTTGGACACCAACCCATAGCGATGCATGCGCATAGAGCTCCTTGTCATGATGCGAGTAGCACGTAGGTGATTCAAGTCCTTGTCCCTTTCGAAAATGAGTTTAATATGGTTTCCCACGCCAACTCATTTGCCTCCTTCGATGCGATTTGCCCTCGGCGCCTAAATAGAGCGAGTAGATGCTTGAAGAGATTGGCGAGGAGCAGACTGGATACCATATGACAATTTTCTTTTGATTTAAAAAGTAGTGATTGCAAAATGGAACCTTTTGGAAACCCACTGTGTAGATCTTACCTGCGTGCGTTCATTTTAGGAAAGACCGAATTTAGATTTAGAATTTCGAGGACGAAATTCTTTTAAGGGGAGAAGAATGTAAGACCCACCTTCGTTATTTTTACGTTAAGTTGCCTGTCTTGCTTTTACGTTATAAAATCGTATTTTTAGTAACTGTGTGAGTTTTTAACGATTAAATTCATTAAAAAGAACGATTATTTGATGAACGTTATTATTGACGATACTTATTTCTAAAATATTTGAATCAACGCTAAACTAAGTTTTTAGAATCGTTTTCGTTTTACTTGGCCGATTCCCAAAGTTTAAACCGAAATGTTAATTGTGGGTCGTTTCAATTCTTGTTTAGCCTAACCATTAGCGAGTACGGGGCCAGAATTTAGTTGAATGTTGTTAGTTTAACCCAAAACAACAAAAAAAGGGGAAAAGGATTGCAAAAAGGGGAGGGGGGGACCTGAGTCGGGCAGGAGACCCCGACCCCCGCACGCCCTCTCTCTCTCTAATGCCTCTCTCTCTCTCTCTCTCTCTCTCTCTCTCTCTCTCTCTCTCTCTCTCACCGGCGATCGGCCACCTGGCACTGCCACCGGCCAGCACGCATCACCGGCGAGAGAAAGGGACGAACGGTCCCTCACCCTAACGCGCGTCCACCACCGCCCAAAAGCCACCACCCTCTCCCTCATCTCCTCACCTCACACACGCTATACTCGCCGGTTCTAAGCCCCAATCCGCCTCCCCTGGCTGCCGGCGACCAACTTGTGCTGAGGCTGAGCGAAAATCGGCCATGGCTGGGCCGATTCTGGCGCAAGGATGGCCGGATACTTGGTCGAAATCATGCATGCACGGTGAGTTTCGAACTTCTCTACCCCTTTAAATTGAATCCCCACCTTGAATCCTCCTTAACCATGCTTAAATTTCTCAAAAAAACCACAAGTTAGGGTTTTTGGGTTTAGGCTAGTCGAATCACGTGCGAAGAGCAGAGGAGCATCTGGCTTTTGGTGTTCGATTTTGGCCTCAATTCAAGCTAAATCGCGTGTCTCTAGCGTGGTATCAAGGTGGGTGTTCTCGCCTCCTAAGTTATTACTATTTTCGAAGTTAATTTTCAGCAGATTGATGTTACATGTGAAGTTAGGGTTTGTTAAATTCATTAGAAATGTCAAGAAAGGAGTTGTTCATGCTTAGGTTCGATTCATTTGGTTGATTTATGCCTGAAATTGTAAATCGATGCAAAATTTGTGCATTTAGCATTGATTCAAGTCCATGAATGAAAACCATGCGTGAATTGTCAATTCGAAGTAATTTAAATGTATTTAGTGTCGATTCGAAACAATGAATGAAATTCATGCTTGAGATGTTAATTCAAAGTTAATTTAATGTGTTTAGCATCGATTCAAGTTAATTAGTTGATGCATGAAAAAGGATTAAAATCGAAGTCCTTTTAACGTGTTTAGCTTCCATTCGAATTGATTAACTGATGCGTGCAAATGAGCTAATTTCGAGGTTAATGAGATGTGTTTAGCTTCGAATCAAGTGGATTAGCTAATGTATGTTAAAGGAATTAATCTCGAAGTTATATAAATGCGTTTAGCTTCGATTCGAGTTAAACTAGCTAATGCATGTAAACAAATTAAATTCGAAGCTATTGAAATATGCTTAGCTTTCATTCGAACCCTTTTAGTACATTCATGCTTAGGGAAGTTACTTCGAAATGCAACGTATATGTTTAGAATCGAATTATGTTTGATTTACTAAATAAAGTATTGTCGAATTATGAATAAATGTGGCTATATGCATGCTTGTTGTAACGCTTGGCTGAATGATGCTGGTTGCTCAGGTAAGGGCCTAATCTTCCCTCCCTTTTTACGTAAGCTAATATGATAATATGTTGTGATTAATAAATCGATGAATCGAGTTAGTAGTTGGATGGTTTGAGGAAAGAATTATGAGCGTTCGAGGTCTTGTGGTACGGTGCAAGTGAGGAGGGAGACTGGGTTGTGAATTGACCGCAATCGTGTGGATTGCGAGGCCATGTGTGGCTCATTGTGTTGAAATGATTACGAAGTGTTTAAATGTGATATGTGTATACCCTTTTCCTTGTATGTTTAAAATGTAACATGTGTGTGGAAGGGTGATGTTTTAGCAAATGACTCTTCATGTGTTTTAAATGAATAATAGCCATGTCTAGTAACGAGCTATGGCCTATTTTAGCTATTCACATAGTGTTTGGGAGGAATCCCTAAAACGTTTTTAACAAAAGGGAGATGGGAATTATACGCTGAATGATTTTATTGTTTGAAACGAAAAATTATTAGCCGTCATGGCCGATACGCTTTAAGTGGCTAAGATAATGTGCTGCGGACAATATGATATGATGTAAATAATGTTAACCTAGGGGATAAGTCCGGATAAACCCTAGAGGCCCTAACGAGGGCTAATGTAATGGTCCGATATGTTATATGTAGCCATCCCGGGAGTAAGAGCTTAAGCGTGAGCGTTAGGTCTCACTATGGGGTCGAGAATAGTTCTCACCCAATCAGCACCCTGTAATGATCTTATGCCAGAAGTACTTTCGTACTAAGTTAAGAAAAGCAATTGGCCCTTTGCCATTTTTTTTAAACGATCAAAAAGGAAAGGAAGTTCTTTTTATGGGCCCAAAAGGCTATATGGAATGATGTATGAAAAGCTTATAAGGGCTTCCTTTGAAGACTAAGAAAACATTTTCAACGAAAGAAAGAAAGCTTTCAATGAATTGAGTTATGAAATGATCCTCAAGCATGCTTGAATGCGGATTCTTAGCCCATGTATGAAAAGAAAGTTTTCAATGGATGCTTTATGAATGATTCTTAAGCATGGTTGAACGTGGATTCTAATCTTATATCGTATCATTCTTATCCATAGCAAACCTGTCTGATTTAAAGTGTATGAGATGAGAAAGAAAGTTATAGCACGTTAAAAATTCCATGAATGAAGGTGTCTCTTCCTAAAAGAATGAACGTTGATATGTGAATAGCATGCGAGGGTGTCGTATAGCTTAATATGATGTTTAAAGGTACTTAAACGCTTGATATGTGTTTATCTGTGTGATATGTATATTATATGAATGAAATGCCAAGAAAAGTGTAATTATGAAAAGAAAAGATTCTTATACTTAGCCTTCGATGCTTACTCGCGTGCCTAACTGCTCGCTAGAAAAGAACTCCGTCGTTGAGGAACCTAGAAATATGATTTAGTGGTCGAAGTGAATTTTATGTTTAGTGATCCTCCCATAAAGGTTCTATGAATATCTATTATGATAGTAAAGTATGGAAATGTGATATGTGACTTGTAAAGATAGTATTGCCTGTAACGGTTTTGGTTTTAAGGGGGTTGGGGGACACTCACTGAGCGTGTGGTTACTCATCCCATTACTCTTTCCCCTTTTCCCCAGGTTTTCTTTCTGACAGGAAGAAGTTGAGTCAGATAAGTCCAGAAGGAACCTATTGTTGCTTACGAGGCGTCGTATGTGCTCATTTGAAGGGATCTCACGTGTTTAATGAAATTATGTAATGTACTCTTAGTTTAAGAAGGTCTGTAAACGATTATTCTAGTTCATGTAATGCATATGGTATAAAGGTCGCTCTGTATGGCCGTCTGAGCCAACCATCAAGCTAGTTAGATGTCTTCTTGGTTTAATTTAGCTATGTTTTGGGATGTAAATCTTAATACTTCGGTTTTGTTAAACGTTGAGTTGTATCTTCCATTTCTTCTTTATTCATGAATCAATTTGGTTGGTGTGCTCCGAGCTAGTGGCTCGTTGAGTTATGAACTCCGGCGTGTGGCCGTTGAGCTATGTTTTAAATGTTTTGCGCTTCTGTTGATTTACAGGGACTTACTGTAAGGCTTTTAGCCTGGAAATGGTCAGTTTTTAGGGGGAACTCTGCCCGTTTCGTCCCAGGAATTAAGTAAGAAGTTAGGAAAGCGTAACGCTTCTGGCCTAGGGGCTGGGGGTGTTACATTGAGTGGATGAACGTATCCCACATCGGGAGTTGAGGAGAACGAACCACGCCTAATAAGCATGGGGAAACCTCAACCCATCGAGGTGCCTTTTAAGGACAAAACCATGAGGGCAGGGATGGTGGTAGCGTCCCGCCTGCCCAAAGCGGACAATACCTCGATGGCGGGTGGTCGTGGGCTGTTACAATGGTATCAGAGTCATGGACCCGACCCGATGTGCCAGCGAGGACGCTAGGCCCCTGAGAGGGGGGGTGGATGAAGGTATCCCACATCGGGAGTTGAAGAGAACAAACCACGCCTTATAAGCGTGGGGAAACCTCAACCCATCGAGGCGCATTTTGAGGATAAAACCGTGAGGGCAGGGATGGTGGTAGCGTCCCGCCTGCCCAAAGCGGACAATACCTCGATGGCGGGTGGTCGTGGGCTGTTACAGTTACATCAAGAAAATGTTGGCTCATGAACAAGAGCCTAAACTGTTCACTCAAGCAAAAACATTTGTACTACTCCTGGCTCGCAAGAGTATAAACTATAAATGGTAAAATAAATGAAAAAGAATTAGTTGGACTAAATGATGACTTGATCTTATTGGGAATTGGAAGTGCCCATAAGTACATAGGCAGCTTGGCCAGCAAACCGTCAAGCACAGTCAAACACATCACACCCAAAAAAAAAAAAAAAAAAAAAGAGATGAGGGGGCATAAAAGAAAGGCCATCAAAGACATCAGCTTTCTGCCACCGAGTTGTTCCTCACTACCCGTACCACTTTTTGGGTGTGTATGTTTACATTTTAGGCTCCAAAAGGGCTAATGGCAAAACGCATTCGCAAGTGGTTCTTCAAGCCTTCATGCCACTTTTTGGGCATGTACGTTCCTATTTTAAGCCCTAAAACGCCTAATAGTAAAACGTGTTTGCAAGTGGTTCTTCAAGTCTTCGCACCACTTCCAGGCATGTAGGTTTCCATTCTAGGTCTCAAAATACCTAGTGGCAAACCATTTTGCAAGTGGTTCTTCAAGTTTTCATACCACTTTCAAGCATGTAGGTTTCCGTTCTAGGCCTCAAAATACCTAGCCGCAAACCATTTCACAATTGATTCTTCAAGTCTTCATATCATTTTTGGCGTGTACGATCACATTTTAAGCCCAAAAGGCTTAACAGTGAAATCGCATTCGCAAGTGGTTCTCCCAGTCTTTATACCACTTTTAGGTGTGTGGGTTTCCGTTCTAGGCCTTAAAAGTCTAGCGGCAAGCCATTTTGCAGGTGGTTCTTCAAGTGGCTTCTCAACCTGCATTGGTGGCTACACATATGCAACAAAACAAATAGGGAAGGGATCTTGGCATGCAAATTTTCTTGGTGGTCCAAAAGGCACAAGCAACAACAAAAAAATGCAATTTTTCAGCATGTGAGCATGACTTTGCGACGACAAAAAAAAGAGCGACAATAAATGAATATGACGTTGCATCACCTTAAGCAAACATGAAGATCTTTCAACATGTATCGTGAATGAAAACATCAGCAAAACATAAGAGGATCTTTCAACATAATAAAGTTGGTTTCTTTGGGTTTATTTGGGTTAAATTCGTCACCTTTCTTCAAATATGGCCGCACAGAGAACATTTCCCAATCATGAAAAATTAATCCTTGGCCTTCATACCTCCAAAAAAAAAGGCTAACAACAATCTCAATCCTTTTTCTCTCTCCTTAGTCCACCCAACCATAACTAGAAAAAGATGATTTTTTTTTTTTTTGGGGAAATCAGACAAAAAAGGGAATAAAGTTGGTACCTTTGCCCCTCCAAAAATGGCGTTCTTTGTTTCACCCAAACTTGAGCTCAAAACCAAAACAGAAAAAAAAGCTCATAAATAGCTCATCTTTCTTTGTTGAGGCTCAGGCATGCCATCAATAAAGATGGATTCAACAAGCTAAAAGAACCCAACTCATTCAAGCCACCAATCTGATCCATTTGGCGAATCCAGCGTCAAGGACCTATCTCTGATTAAAAAAAATATTGAAATTTTGCACCTAAATAAACTAGGTCTCAGCAGTGGAGATAAAAAAAGAGACCAGCTTGCTCTTTTATGAAGTAAAGAGGACATGGAATTTTGACCCAGAAAAAAAAAATGAAGGCAGACGATGATTAGGAAAGTTGATACCTTTACAAGGGTTGAGAACGATAGTGCAAAGGCTAAAGCTTTGGGGGGTCCTTTCACCAAAAGAAAAAAAGAATAGCAGTAGTAGCGGCTTGGAGGTGCCTTGGTTCTGGCCTCTGGGCGTCTAGTGGAGCTAGGCAGAAGAAGAAGAAAGGGGAACAAGGGCAGGTCACATGAGCTGAGCATGCAACGTAAATGAAGCAGCAGACCAGGCTAGCTTTGATTATAACAAGCTCGGGCCTAGTGCACGCGAAAGCAAAAAAAAAAAAAAAGAGGGTCTTCGTGAGTCGCAAACTGAGAAAAGGCATGGCCCAACCAGTGAGCGAAAGAAAAAAGAAAAGAAAAGGTGTGGGCAGCAAGCAAAAATCATGCCATAAGATAAGAAGATCTGGTCCTGCGAAAGGGAAACAAATAAGATCGGCCTAGATGAAAAGCAACAAAGCAAGAAAAAAGGCAGTCTGAAAGGGGGAATCCGGTCCAAGCCCAGCTGGGCGAAAAGAAAGCAAAAAAAAAGAAGAACAAAAGCAGTCCGCCCAGCCCGCATGACAAGGAAGGAGAAATGAGGAATGTGGGCTCAGTAAAATGGGAAGGAGAACAAGCCGTGAGCAGAAGCAGTCCAGGCCCATGCGAAAGGGGAAAAAGAAGGCAGCAGAGGAAACAGGCATGTTTGGCTCAAAAAAAAAAAATGAGGAGGACAGCAGGCCATGTTTAGAGGCAGTACTGGCCCAAAATGAAAAAAGAGGCTGATGTTAGATAAAAAAAAGTCGAGACGATGGTCACGCTTAAATGACAAGTGTCATACGTGACCTTGTCTCGAGGAGGTGATTTTTAGACACTAAAAAATTATTCGTGTCATACCAAAATAAAATCAAATTAATTAACTAGGCCAACCCTTTTAATTAATTCAATCAGGGCCAAAACACTCTCAAGTCAAGCCCAAAACACTCTCAAGTCGAAATGTAAAAGAAGCCTAAATAACTTCCAAGCTAAGACTCAGTCAAAATTCAAGTCAAAGCCCAAATCGAGGCTCAAAATGACTACCAAGTAAAGTCACGACCTAAAGACCGAATGACTTTCAAGTCAATACGCGGTCGAAACCAGGTCAAAGTCAAAGCCAAAGGTCAAGGCCTAAATCAACTCCCAAGTCAAACATCAAACGACTCTCAAGTCAACATCTGGTTCAAACTTGAGGCGACTTTCAAGTCGATGCCCAGCCCAAGCTTGAGAAACTCCCAAGTCAAAGTCAAAGTCAAGTCAAATGACTCTTAAGTCAAAGCAATCTAGGATGAGGCCTAATTAAAGGCCCAAAACCCAAGTCAAGGCCTATCTTGACTATCAAGGAGGAGGGGGAAGCTTTCCTATAAATAGAACCCTACCCCCCTTGATTCAAAGGTTAGAAAAGATTGAAAAATTCAAAGAATCCATCCAACATTCAAACACTCTCTCTTTCAAGGAAGACAACAAGCACATCGAGCGTGCACCGTCCTCCCTTAAATATCAAAGACTTGCTTTGATTGAGATCAAGCCTTCAAGGCCCTCTCTCAAGGCTAAGTTCATTCAAATTCAACAAGAAGATCGAATCAGAGGATGATACACATTATATTCAATAGAGATTGTACCCACACATTCAAATTAATACAAAGATTAAATCTTGTATCCAAATTCCTATCTAATTCATTTCAGACTTGAAATTTGTATTTACAACCTCATTTCAGAAACCTTTTATGGTAAATTTAAGATTACCCCAAATTGCACAGCTTTTGTGGCAATTTCAAAATTACTAAAAATGTTAAATTGCTACAATATCTCTAATTTGGTACAGGTTTAACCTTGCCACAACCACAAAAGAATATATTTGTGGCAAATATGATTCGCTAAAAACCATGTTTTTGAGGCAAAATTTTATTTGTGACAACTTACAATTCCTACAAGATATATATTTAAATTATTATAGCATTGTAAATTAAAATTTATCAGTAGAAGTCATACTAGAATTAATATTTAAAGTTAATAATTAACAACGTTCTCCAAGCATGTTGGTGGATATTAAGGGCCCTAAAAAAGTTAATATTTATAGTAGAAGATTTTATAAGGATTGTAAGGTGATACCAAATGAGTATTTAGGAACTCAACATAGATTGGTAATACTAGATGTGGAGCTCAAATGTTCAAAATGGAAGAGCAGGAGTGCTGGGGAGCCTAGAGTTAAGTGGTGGAATCTTACTAGGGAGAACGCTATGAAGTTAGCAGAGAGGATGTCTGAAGAAAGAGTTTGGAAGAGGGCAGAAGATGCAGATACAATGTGGGAGGCAATGGAAAAATATATTCGAAGCTCGGCTAAGGAGATCCTTGGTACATCTAGAAGGGGTGGCAACAAAATGAAAGGAGCCTGGTAGTGGAACGAGGAAGCAAAAGAGAAAGTCAAGGAGAAAAAGAAGTATACACTGCTTTCACAAACAACGAAACAGATGAAGAGAAAGATATTAGTAGAGTTAGATATAAGGCAACAAAAAAGGTAGCCAAGAAAACTGTTGCTATAGCAAAGAGCATGGCTTATGATAGGTTATATCAAAAGTTGGAGATCAGGGAAGGTGAAAAGGAAGTCTTTAAACTAGCAAGGGATAGGGAAAGAAGAACAAGGGATTTGGGTGTCGTGAGGTACATTAAAGATGCAAATGGTAGGGTGTTATGCGAGGATGCAGAAATCAAGCAGAGATGGCAGATGTACTTTTTTAAACTCCTAAATAGTGAAATGATTATGGATTTTCGAAGTAGGAGTAGAGAGAGTAGTAAGAGTCAACTTGATCATCGTTTTAGTGAACCTATCAGCAAGGACGAGATTAAAGAGTCCCTAAGGAAGATGACAAATGGGAAGGTAGAGGGACCAGATCAGATACTGGTGGAAGTGTGGAAGTGTTTGGGTGCAGATGGATTGAAGTGGCTAGCAGAACTTTTCAATGTTACTTTTAGGATTGCTAAGGTGCCAAGAGAATGCATGTTTAGTACAGTCACCCCATTGTACAAGAACAAAGGTAATATTCAAGATTGTAATAATTACAGGGATATAAAGTTGCTGAGTCACACCATGAAGTTGTGGGAGAGGGTGATTGAGAAAAGGTTACGGAAGGATATCTCAATAACAAAGAAACAATTTGGTTTTATGCTTGGTAGGCCGCCATAAAGGTGATTTACCTCCTTAGAAGGCTTATGGGATTGTATAGAGATAGAAAGGTAGATCTTCATATGATGTTCATTGACCTGAAAAAAGCATATGATAGAATCTCATGTGAGGTGTTATAGAGATGCTTGGAAAAGAAAGGAGTGTCTTCAGTGTATATTCGACTTATTAAGGATATGTGTGAAGGTGGTAGAACGAGTGTTAGGACGGCAGGAGGAGTTACCAACGACTTCTATGTTGGTATGGGCTTGCATCAGGGTTCCGCTTTAAGCCCTTTTCTTTTCACTCTAGTCATGGATAAACTTACAAAAGGGATTTAAGATGGTTACCTTGGTGTATGTTATTCGCATATGACATTGTTCTTGTTGATGAGACCAGGGAGGGAGTTAATGGAAAACTAGAGTGATGGAGACATACACTGGAGTCTAGAGGCTTTAGAATTAGTAGATCGAGGACTAAATACCTTCATTACTATTTCAGTAGAAGGGAAGATGAGAGGGGAAAAGTCGCCATTGAGGGGATGCAGATATCAAAGGTCGAAAAGTTTGAATATCTGGGCTCGATCATTCATCATGAAAGGGACATTGACGAAAATATTAGCCATCGCATAAAAGTGGGCTGGCAAAAATAGAAGTATGCTTCAGCTTTGCTGTGCGATAAGAGAATGCCTGTAGGACTAAAAGGCAAAGTTTATCATATGGTAGTTAGACCTTCTATGTTATATGCATCAGAGTGTTGGCCTATAAAGAAGACTCAGGTTCAAAGGTTAATGGCAGCAGAGATGTGGATGATTAGATGGATGTGTGGTTATATAAGAATGGATAGAATTAGTAATGGAATGATTAGAGACTTAGTTAAAGTGGTCCCATCAAAGATAAGATGAGAGAAATAAGACTCAGATGGTTTGGCCATGTGAAAAAAAGGAGTGCGGATGCTCAGTGAGGAGATGTAAGATGATTAACATCCCAAGAGGTAAAAGAGGGAAGGGACGACCAAAGAAGAGTTTGGACGAGGTGACTAGAGATGACTTGAAAGTTGTAGGGTTAGCAGAGGACATAGTGCAGGATAGGAGACTATGGCTGGATAGGATTACGATCTTAGTTTGCAGAGAGTTAGCCTCCTAGTTGGTCACTCGGTTGCAGTAGAGCGGGTTTGGTTGTGGTTTTTTTTTTTTCATATGTCATGTTTGCAGGCAGGTAGTTCATGCATCTGGAAAGAGACATTGTTTGCCTACATCTGTTTGTTAGGGTACAGTACCTTCCTCTGCCTTGTTGCACTTATGGTTACATAGTTACTGCCACCTGATTTTTTTCGTATTTTTTCGTATTTATTAATTTATTCCCTGTAACTTATCCTTAGTTTTTCTCCATAGAATGTCTTCACAAAATCCTTCTTCTATAAATTATTTTCACAAAATCTGGTTTTTGTAGGTCCCTTGGAATCAACCTCTCTATGGGCAGGATTGCCAGTAGAGGTAAGGTTGCCTACATCTGGATCCCCCCAGACCCCGCAAAAGCGGGACCCACATAGGGAGTTGTTGTTGTTGTTGTAATTAACAATGTTCTCTAAGCATATTGGTTCTCCAAGCATATTGGTGGATAGAGTTCTTTTCAATCTGACTACTATTGCATGCCCTTGGATAATTGCTATGGAATTTAAACCCCAGGGGATTTCTGATCACAGTCTTATATTGGTGGATATTAAGGACCATTCTTAAGGCCCCAAAAAATCATTCAAATTTCTTGATGTTCGATCTAAACATCCCCAATTTGAACCGATTGTGCGAAGAAGTTAGAGTTTGGAGGTGGAAAGATTCAGCATGTTGAAGATAGTAACTAGACTTAAGCATTTAAGAGCTCATTTAAGAAAGCTCCATGGACAGCAGTTCAAGGGTATTGAGAATAAACTTCAGCACCTGTATCGGATGCTTAGTAATATTTAAACTAAGCTTCAATCCCAACCCACAGTAAGTACTTTACAGGAAGTCGAAGGCCAGCTAACTAAAGAGTATCTGGACTTTAGATGCATTGAGGAGAAGATTCTTCATTAAAGGGTCAACATTTTATTTAGTGCAGTTATGAAAATTCAGGGTTCTTTCACGCTATTATCAAACAACGAAATAGGTAGAACTTTGTGCATAAGATCATGGATACCGAAGATAAGGTATGTGATACACAAGATGATATTGCTATGGCTTTTGTGGAATTCTATAGGGGCCTTATGGGAACATCTCATCAAGTTCTACCACTTGATAATACATGGATTTTCAATGGGCCTGTGCTTACAGATTTTCATTGGCTGCTACTATAGTGCTATTTGCACCACTTTACATATGAATAGATAAAGTCAATTATGTTTAGTATGGCTAGTAATAAAGCTCATGACCCTAATGGTTATATTGCTAAATTCCACAAGGCTGCTTAGGGCATTATTGGGGAGGATGTTTATAAGGTTGTCTAGGAGCTCATGACTTATGGTAAACTGCTTAGCCAAGTGAATACTATTTTACTTTTGTTGTTAAGAAGCCTATTGCTATGAAGGCAACTAAATTTCGGCCTATTGCTCTATGTAATGTTATCTATAAGGTGATTTCCAAGTTACTTGCCTCTAGGGAACAATTAGTCATGCCCTCTCTTATCTACCTAAGTTAAAGTGCATTTGTCAAAGGACGCTTGATTGCAAACAATATGTTATTGGATCATAATCTTGTTAAACACTATGAGAGAATATTTCTTCTTGTGTAATGATGAAAATTGACATATGCAAAGCATACGACAATGTTAGTAGGGAATTTCCCTGAGTCATCTCTCATTGGATTTGGTTTCCCTTCCAACTTTGTGGCTCTCATCATGAAGTGTATATCCCTACCTTCTTATTCTGTTAATGTTAATGGTTCTCGTAGTGGTTTATTTGTATGGAGGTGTTATCCCGAGGATTGAGTCTTGTAACTCAATAGATATTGTTTTACTTTCATCCCAAACGTAGCAAATGTCAGCTTTGTCATCTCATTTTTACAGATGATCTCCTACCTTTTTCTAGAGGAGATTTGAATTCTATCCGTGCTCTGTTGGAGTGCTTTCAGAAATTTGGTAATATGTCAGGATTGGTGCCTAGTGAGGAGAAATCTAAGATACACTTAGGGGCGTAGCTCCATCTCTTCAGCAACATATATGTCCCAAACAGGATTTGCTGAAGGCTCTTTCCCATTTAGGTTTCTTGTTCTACCCTTATCAACAAAGAAACTTTCTCATCAGCTTTGTCACCCTTTTATTCACAAAATCGGACAAATGATATGCTCTTGGACTTCGAGGAGGCTTTCTTATGAGTGGAGAAGGATCCTAATTCAATTTGTACTTGCAGGGGTTATTTGTTTTTGGTCATCTGTTTTCTTACTAACTAAGCATACTATTCAGGTAATTGATAGTATGTGCAGTAGGTTTGTTTGGACTGGGAGTGTCGATAACAAAAAAATGATTCTGGTTCTTTGGTACAAAGTGTGTAAAACCTTACAGTGTGGTGGACTGGGGACTAAAGAAGTGCTGGCATGGAGCAAGACCTTGTGTACCAAATGGATTTGGAAAATGTTGCATGCTGAGACTATTTTAACTAAATAGGTGAAAATTATATGTTGAAGAACATGGATATCTTTGTAGTATCAGTCCACACAGGTGATGCCTGGGGTTGGAAGATTATCATTAGCCTCATAGATGAAGTGTCATCTAAGTATGGAAGCTTGGATACAACTAAGGAGTGGTTTCAAAAAAAAAATGGCCACCAAGTTTAATACTACTGCATGTTGTGATCTATTCAGGACTTCTGAATCGAAGTTTTATTGGTGAAAAACTATTCAGAAGTGCTAGCCATAGGGAAGACATAAGCTCATCCTTTGGCTAGCGGCTAAAAATTGTGTCAACTAGTGCATTGCTGTATAGAAGAGGGAAGCAAGTTCAAAATATATGTAGTTCGTGCTTGCTACTAGATGACTACAACAATCTATTTTTTCAATGCCCCTTTGCTGATACAGTCTAGTGCAGGTTGCCTAGCTGGACAAATCTATTAGTTAGAAGTTGGACTTTCGGACATGAATTGAGATGGCATACATCTCTTTGTATAGGATCATCATAGACTAGCAAGCTGAGGAGAACTTTGTTTGCATCTAGTGTCTATGAAATTTAGAAGGAGTGAAATTTTAGGAAATTTTAAAATGGGAGCAGATCTTATGAGGTGTTGGTTAGACATATTCAGTATATTGTTAGTGTCAGGACTAATAATTATTCGATCTTATAAGCTCTACTAGAGGCCATACTTGTTTTTGGAAAAAATTATGATAATTATTTACTTTTTCCCAAAAAAATGTTCTCCAAGCATATTATCAAATGAATATCAAAAAGATAAAGGCGAAGTCATAGTGAAAAAACTAATTTCATTGGTAAATATTTTGATGTACATTAAGTTCATTGACATAGTACGCTTTGAAATATTGACAATGATACTCTATTCAAAATTCCATTACCATACAAAGATGGTTCAAATTGTTGATCTCGTATACAAGTGCTAAGACAAGGAAGACCAACGGAGATTGTATTGGAACTAAGGAAATTAAAGGTATGAGATCTCCACCTTTGAGTTGAAACCATCGTGTAATTTATAACGGTTCACTACCTAGGATTAAGATGTCGCACAAGCTAATTTGGCATAAGGAAAGTTCACTCATATAATTCATTAAAGATTAAGATAGTATTTGATTAGGGAAAATAACAAAATGGTTTTCCAATTTTTCTTTGTTTGAGACAATATAGGGTGGAAAATTATTTTTCAAGGAAAACAATGTTCCCTTCAATGGAGAAAAATAATTTTGAAAAAATAGGAAGTTGATTTTCTTCTTTCATTTCTTTGACGATATAGTCAACCAAAATTTATGTGCAAAATCAGACTTTATATGTTTAGATCAAAACTTGACTATTCCATTGAAGATTAAAACAAGCTCAAATTCAAATTTAAATTGAATTGGGAAGATTAAAATAGACTTAAATCCATATTCTTAGCTCCACATTCCTTCATTTACTCAAGATTTTTCTATACTACGACAATTTAATCAACATTTTTCAGCACTTAAACAATTTAGTTTATGTGTTTTACTACTACAATAATTTCAACAATTTGAATTGAAATTTCATCGTTGGATAAGAAAGATTAAAATAGGCTCAAATTCAGATTTTGAAGATCTCTGTTACGGCCATTAAGTTAAAATTTTTTGCCACTTATACAATTCATTTGGCATTTTCCCCCTTTTTCATGAAAAATGATCTATCTTGTATCAAATGACATAAAAATATAACGTGAAAATTAATTTTCCTTCGACAAACATTTCCCATGAAAAATGATATTCTAGGAAATCATTTTCCCTCTAACCAAGCACTAGCTTAATAAAAAAAGAAGTAAATACATTACCATCTTAGCTCATTAAAACCGATCAAATTAGCACATATTTTTTTATCCTAAATGCCCTTGCTACATCACCAAGATAAACAATAGCAGATATTTTTGTTGGTCTTAAGAACTAGAAAGCAAGAAATTCAAGAACTTAATAGTATCAATTACAATACATTTCTAAAAATTTATAATAGCTGTGCGCGCCAATGTCATATCTTTCCATGCCATTCCCGATTGATGCCTATGGCAACTTAAAAGTGAAAGATAGTTCATTATAAGATGCAATCATAGCAAATTCCTTAAATCCTACTATATTATATCAGAATAAATAAATCATCCCAAAGGACTACTTTAGAGAGAGACCGAACATTTCCAAGACAAAAATTGAATTGGCAAATATTTTAGATCTCTTGGCAACCCTTCATGAAGCACAAGAAGCCATAAGACCTAAAATACCCCAAATACACATCAATCAAGCACCAAAAACTAAGGGATTGTTTGGTTGTGGGAAAATGATTTGTAACACCCCGATCTCATCGGGTCGTGTTACACGCCACAACCTTCCGCTGGGGAAAGACTGTTAAGACAACTTGCTTAAACCTATTTGAAACATAACCTATTCAGACTTAATATTTAAAACTTAAGCCACTATAACATAATTGGGTCCTGAGTTTAACCCTAGGGCTAGGAATGTTAGGATTTTCTTAATTTCTGGGGCAAAACGGATAGAGTTTCCCCTGCAAACTGACCATTTCCCCAGGCCTAAGCCTTACATTACATCCCTGCAATACATAAAGGTACTAAATAACACCAACAACTCTACGGCTATACACCGGAGTTCACAACTCTACGGGCCACATGCCTGGAGTATTCAGAGCTTTCTATTTTTCATAAACCTTACAAGAAGATAAATGATTACATAACCTTACAAACATAACCAATATTACATAATCATGTCGTAATCAAACCAAGCAAGTCCATCCTTGTTACACTACACGCGTCAGTCACATATCTGTCGATCTGGGAAAAAGGGGGAAAAGTAATAAGAATGAGCAACCACCACTCAATGAGTAAGTCCTCTCTCCCAAAACATACTTAAAATACATAATAACTTACGAAAGCCTTTCGTAATTTATTTTAGTTGAAGAGCTTTCACATAATACATCATATTCGAACCATAACCAAGCGAAGGAATAACCATACCAAAAAGCTTGACTTTAGAACAAACCGTAATGCATTGACATAACATAATAAAGTTACGTAAACCCAGAAACATAGCATAAAAAGGGGTTTTGCACAGAAGTTTCACTTACCGAGAATCATACATAGTAACTTATTCATGTAAATGAGGAGATTAGACTCTTAGAGGTACTTTGTTACTGCCATCCCGAGTCGGCCAAGCTCGAGCGGCAACATACGCCTATTCGGACAGACATCATACTATGCTGAGACATAATTTTCATACTTAGACTTCAGGCGGGAATTAAACCATCATCCCTAAATCTATCATAACGTAACTTATGTGATGCCAGGCGGGAACTAAGCCACTATCTCCGGGTCTCATACTTAAGTTTAAAGCTTCTAGAGTAGCTCTTCTATGTATACATAACATAGCATAACTGTTCGTACACATACATACTTATACTTATTCATATATATGTCTTAGGAACTTATAACATTCATACACATACATACTTAGCAAACAACATGCTTATACCTATCCATATGTATGTTTTATGAACTTATAATATGAAAACATAATCCTCTTGCAACTTTGGCTAGTAGGCAAACAACAAGAAAAGTCTCTTAAAAATCATGGTGAGTCTACTAACTTACGATTCAAAACTCGGGTAGTTAACCAGCATGTACTCCAAAGCTAGGATTCGTAAATAATCACCTTCAGTTGCCTTTTTTACGCTCATTTCAATCTTTCAAAAGCAAAAGGATGAAAGTGATACAAGCCAAGTTTGCGAACTCATAAATTGACTTCGTGAATAGCTTAAAAGCTTTTCATAATCGTAATAAATTTGCTACATGTAAACTAATTTCGTACAATACGTTTACCAATTCGTAAAACGACTTCGTTTCTAACTTAAAAGCTTCATATGAACATAACACGACTACTAACTCGCAAAATGACTTCGTTTTTAACTTAAAAAACTTCTTATAGACGTAAAACGTTTGCTAATTTGTGAAACGACTTCATTTCTAATTTAAAAGCTTTGTATAAACGTAATGCGACTACTAACTCGCAAAATGACTTCCTTTTAGACTTAAAAGCTTCTTATAAAGGCAATAAGTTGGTCAATACTTAAAACGACTTCACCTGAAACTCAAAAGTTTCTTATAAAGGTAACACGTTTACCAAATCGTAAAACGACTTAGTTTCTAACTCGAATGCTTCGTATAAACGTAATAAGTTTACTAAATCATAAAACGATTTCGTTTTCAACTTAAAAGCTTCTTAATAACGTAATACGTTTGTTAGTTTGTAAAACGACTTCGTTCTAAACTTACAAGCTTCTTATAAATGAAATAAGATTTGTTAACACGTAAATCGGCTTCATAAATAACTTAAAAACTTTTTATAAACGTGAAATGTTTACTAAATTGTATAACGACTTAGTTTCTAACTTAAATGCTTCGTATAAATGTAATAGGATTGCTAAACCGTAAAACGACTTTGTTTTCAACTTAGACGCTTCGTATAGACGTAATAAGTTTACCAAATCGTAAAACGATTTCCTTTTCAACTTAGAGGCTACATATAGATGTAATAAGGTTGCTAAATCGTAAAACAACTTCGTTTTCAACTTAAGAACTTCTTATAAATGTAAAACGATTGCTAACTCATAAAACGACTTTACTTTTTAGCTAAAAAGCTTCTTTTAAACGTAATACGTTTGCTAAATCGTAGATCGAAACTCGTTTGAGACATAACGTGCTTAGTTAACGTTTAATTCAAACTAAGTTCGAAATCGAAACCCATTTTCGAGGTCTAAAATCTGAATGCTACATACGAATTCGCACTAATATTAAGGGAAGCTGCAAACTGGGGAAACCCAAAGTTTGTCCACACATACAATCGAATTCAGGCAACAACAATCCATTCTGCCAATTCAGTAAACTGATTCGCATAGTTATTATTCAAAATCCATAAAATAGGAGGGATTAAGGATTTACCCACCTTTAATCCAAGCTATATGCGTGGAAACTGACTGGATTGAAGCTAAATTTGAACACCCAAAGCTCAGATTTAGCTCTGCCTCTCACGCAAGGTTCGACCACCACCAAACCCAAAACCCTAACTTACAATTTCTAAAGTATTTAGGCACAATTAGCACGAATTGAAGGGAATTCAAGCAAGGATTCAATTTATAGAGGTAAGGTTGCTCGAATTCTCACCTGCATGCGCGAAATCCACCGGGTGTTCAGTCGGTTCTGCGCTAAAATGGGTTCGGCCACGCGCAGTGGGAGACGCCGGCACCTGGTGGGCGTCGCCTGGGGCCCGGTCAGGCCTGATGCGCGGCGTGGCAGCGAGGAACAGAGAAGAGAAGGCAGGCAGGTGTGGAGCTTGAGGTCTGCGAATGGTGGAGGAAGTAGAAGAACAGGCAGAGAGAAGGGGGGGTGTCGGGTCACGCGTGAAGGAGGAAGAAGAAGTAGGCACGGGGGGGTTCACGCGAGTGATAAATTTTAATCCTCTTCTCCCCTTTTTTTGATTCAATTCTACCACAAAACTTCAACCTATTGTATTAATAATCGAATACCCGGGTCTCTAATCTTAAACCGAGTTTCTAAATATAATCGTAGGTCAGCTTACCCGCCCCTGAATATATTAAGAATCGATTTAGTAAATTACAGAACTATTCCTGGGGTTCGACAATTTGATCGTATTTGGGATTTGCTTTTGTTGAAATTTCAAGGAATCGAAGGCTTGTCTTGTTGCACAACTTCAGACAATTTATTTTTGGGTTTTTGAAGTTGGATAGATCGATAACTTGGGCAATATAGCAGTTGTAGGTTGGCGGATACTAAAATAAAATTTTCTAACCCAACAGGCATAATATTCATTAAGCAAGTACGACAAAACTCCGGGTCTCACATGATTTTTCTGAAAAATAGTCTTTCAATTTTCCATTGTTTGGTGCAATAAAGGATGGAAAATTATTTTCCAACGAAAATGATTTTCCCCCCAATGAAGGAAAATAATTTCCTTTTTGAGAAGATAGGAAGTTGAGTTTCTTCCTTCAACTCTTTGATGGTATGGTCAGCTGAAATTTAAGTACAAAATTCAATTCTAACAGTTTGGATCGAAACTTGACTATCCGATGGGAAATACTAAAATAACTCAAATCTAAATTTTCAACTCAAATTTCTTTTACTTGATCGACATTTATCTTTACCATGATAATTTAATCGACATTTTTTACCACTAAAACAATTCAGTCAGTTCGCCGCTAAAATAATTTCAACGATTTAGATTGAAACTTGATCATCAGATTGAAAATATCAAAATAGACTCAAATTCAAATTTTGAGCTTGATATTCTTTCATTTAGTCAACATTTTTTTTCACAACGATAATTCAATTGATATTTTTTGGCCTTTGAACAGTGCAATTAATATTTTTCACCACTAGAACAATTTCAATAGTTTGAATTCAAATTTGATCATCAGATATGAAAGATTAAAATTCATTCATTTGGTCAACGTTTTTCTCTATCAAAATAATTCAGTTGACATTTTTCACCACTTAAGCAATTAAATTGCTGTTTTTCGTCACTATAGTAATTTCAACAATTCAGATCGAAACTTGATTATCTGAGAGGAAATATTAAAAAAAAACTCAAATATGAATTTTAAGCTCAAAATTCTTTCATTTGGTCAACATTTATTTCAATTGTGACCATTCAACTAATATCTTTTGTCATTTAAACAATTCAACTGATGTTTTCCTCTTTTTCATGGAAAATGATTTATCGTGTACCAAAGAAAGGAAAATAGGACATGAAAACCAATTTTCCATAGAAAAGCATTTTCCACCGAAAATGACTTTCCGAAAAAATCATTTTCACCTAAGAAAAAAGAACCTTCACTCTCCAACAAGTAAAAATTCTCAAAAAACATGGCAAGTATACCGATTAATCCACCCAGTAATTGTCAAAAATATATTAACTGCCATCCAACAGCAAAAGACCTGTGCTCAGGTCGCATAAACTGAAAGCAAAAACACGTGATGACAATAGCGACAGTGGACCAAGTCTCAGATATTATCAGAACCCCCATGTTTTGTCATCTAAACTGCATAAATAAAGAAGCAGCAGACTTTGAACGTTTGCAAAGAACAAACTTGACCACCCAGTTTCTGACACCCCACCCAAAAAGATATCAGGTGCACAAATTAAATCGCCATCTGGCTTTGGCTAAGATATGAAATAACATGAGATTATTATTAGCGGCTAAGTCAAAGGTGAAAAACATGATATTCAATGGACAAGCTTGTGCACACAAACGCTCAAACTCACAGTTGACAGGGTCCCAAAGCTCAAAATACCAAGAAAACACCAAGCATTCTTACGATAAGCAAAGAATTATGGGCTATCTGAAAGGTGCAAAATTTATATTCACCTGTTGAACTTGAGGCATTAAAGTAATAATCATCAAGAACCCCGAATTTAAATTCCAAATGAGGGCTCTGCCCATCTGAACTCCTATTCGCTCATCCCCCCCCCCCCGGGGAAAGACACTCACGTACACACACAAATTGTAGCATTAACAAAAGGATCTCAAGATAAATCAAAATGAAGACCCAATAACTACACGGCGAGCAAGAGTACGTTTAGTACAGAATAAGGGAGAGTACATGGTGTTTGTCAGTGTATCTATTATTTACTGGCCGCTACATCAATAGTGCCAATACTCCTTGTAATAGCTTCATCTAGTGTAACTGTGACTCGATGCTTTTTTTTATAGCGTCAAGCATATCATCTATTCATGACTAACAATCGGCAAGGTTAATCTTTGAAGCCTAAGAAATCTACGTTACGAATGGGTATACTTCAGGATATCAAATGTCACATTAAGATGGAGCCTGGATTCCTCAACAGCACATCATCTCCCTGTAATAGTAATTATCTTCATGAAAATTTGTTCAAACTCCCAGAAGAACAGATAGTTGAAAATCACAGGCACGACTAGTGATCTTCAGCTAATCATAATCATAATATAGGTTAACCCAAAGCAAAAATCCAACCAACTATCTAAGTGATACCCAATTAATCGAGAAGGGACACAACTAAATCAGATGAACAAAACAAAAAACCTAGGCACCTAAAGAAAACAATTACAAATCCTTGAGCGGAGAAACCCACCACAAAAAGGTTAAAAGGAATTGAAAAACATGCATTAAGGTGCTGTTCTTTTCGTAGGTCCTTTTGTATTTACCAATCTTAACCCACTTCAACCTATTTCAAACCACTTCAACCAACTTCAACCCACCTGAAAGAAAAAATACCAACCTCAACCCATTTCAACCCACTTCAACTTACCCCAACGTACCTCAACCCACTTCAATGAATTTCAACCCACCCCTTTATAATTTTAATAATTTATAAAGTATCATGTGAGATTTAATTATTTTTGCAAAGTAGTATGATTTGAAAATGGTGAAAATTTATAAGTAAATTGAGATGGGTAAAAGAGTGAAGCAGGTTAAGGTAGGTTGAAGTAGGTTGAGGTGGGTTGAAGTACATTGAAGTGGGTTGAACTTTTTTCATGTGATAAATTGAACTTGTTGGAAAGTAGATGCAATGCCTGAAACGCACAGGGTTGGTTAAACCGAGTCGTGGTAGAGAACCACTGCCTTGAAAGCGATTACGGCTTGACTATGGTGCAAATCGTATTAGCCGGTCGCTCCCCAAGGTTAACTCAGTAACTCTCAGACGCGTGCACTTCGCGGCTAAGAGGTTGAGGTATGCAATCTTAATGCCCAGAAGGAAGAAGACAGAAGAAGTGAAGAGGAAGAAGTGGATGGTTTTCTGTGTGTTCTCAATGCACAGGGGATCCACGTATTTATAGTGAGATAATAGCTGTTGAAGGGTTTAAGAAAAACAGGAAAACAGCAGCAGTTACGGCAACAGCAATGATGGAGGCAGAAGATCACGCAGAAGATAAGCAGCTTGTAGAAAACTGCAACTGAAATTAAGGGGAGAGCGGATTATTGGGAGGACCATAATAAACGGAGGCCAGAATCGTGGACGCAATCCGTTATACAAAAAATAAAACGGATTTTTCCAAAAACAATCAACCCACGCGCAGCCCGGACCGGACGGGCGGGCGGTGGCGGCGCACGCGCGTGTGGTTTCCCAGTGGCCCCCTCAAACCCTTAAAACATGCCTTGATCTTATTCAACTGGGACAAGGAGGAGTAGGAGTATAAGAACCCTTTTCTCCTTCTTTCCAAGTTCTATGTGGGACAAGAAGAAATAGAGAAGGAAAAGTAACTTGTTGCCATTACTTCCAACAATCCCCCACTAATGGCATACAAGATAAGAGAGGAAAGAATTTCTGGGCGATTAGGGGTCAGATACTTAGATGTCAATATCTTTCGATTTGAATTGACACATTAGTGATGTGAGGCAACAAACAAGTAATTTACAAGTGAGCTAAGTCTTGAACTTGTAAACCTTGATTGAGACCCCCACAACACATATCAACCCCTTAAGGAAAAACACATACCTCGCGATAACAACACAGGCGCCTTTTAGGCCATGCGCGTACCTTGGGTCTCATAGGTGCTCTAGAGAGAAAACCTGAATTTCTCATAGAAGGCGGCCAAACCTTCACACCTACGTAGGTAATTTCATCAAGTCTATCTTCGATATAGACCACCATAGCAATGGCTATGAAATTATTAAGAACATAATACAGTTCAACCTCACAAGTTTTCCAAGCAATGAATACATTAAGTGCTTCTCAATAGCAACCCCCACAATGGGTATAACTACACCAAAAGCGTAAGATTGTTTTCCAAGTAAAATGGGATGAACCCATCAATTGCTTTTCTATAGCACCACCTAGGAAGGCTATGGATTCATTATTGTGCCGTTCTGTAGCACAGGCATTATCACACGTCATAGGGATGGGAATGTAGTGCATCTTAGAGGTTAGCATGGCTTCGTTTGACCGCTAATGGGTATCCACCACACTATCTCCAGTCACAGGCTTAAGGCCCATCCCCCTCGACGTCTCCAGCACCAATTGCCTTGTTAATCCCTTCGTGAGAGGATCCGCCAAGTTCTTCTCAGATCTCACATACTGTAGAGATATGACTCCATGTTTCAGCAGCTGTTTTACCGCACTATGTCTGATACGGATGTGTCAGCTTTTTCCATTGTAGACACTATTGTGCGCCACTTCTATTGCCGCTTGCGAGTCACAATGTAGGGAAATTGGTGTTGCTTGTTTGCCCCACAATGATATGTCTGTTAACAAGCATTTGAGCCATTCTGCTTCTTGTCCTGCCAACTCAAGAGCAATGAATTCAGATTCCATGGTGGAGCGGGCTATGCAAGTCTGTTTTGCAGACTTCCATGAGATAGCCCCTCCACCAAGAGTAAAAACATAACCACTGGTAGAGCTAATTTCATCGTTATCAGATACCCAGTTTGCATCACAATATCCTTCTAACACAGCCAGAAATTTGTTAAAATGCAAGCACGTATCAATAGTACCTCTAAGATATTTGAGCAAACGGAGAAGTGCATTCCAATGTTCTTGACTAGGGTTATGAGTATACCGACTCAATCTGCTTACGGCATAAGCAATATCAGGACGAGTGAAGTTCATAAGAAACATCACACTTCCTATAACTTTTGCGTACTCATTTTGTGATACACTGGATCCTTTATTTTTCTTTAAGTGAATACTGGGATCGTAAGGTGTTCTCACAGGTGTCACATCAAATTGGTTAAATTTCTTCAATATTTTTCCAACGTAATGTGATTGAGACAACGAAAAGCCAGTGCTGGTTTTCTGACTTTTGATCCCCAAAATCACATCTGCTTCTCCCATGTCTTTCATTTCAAACAACGAAGACAATAGCTTTTTAGTTTCGTTAACAACGAGCAGATTAGTGCCTAAGATCAGCATATCATCAACGTAAAGACAAATGAGTATACAATCTGAATCAATCCTTTTTGAGTATACACATGAATCAGACAAGTTTACAGTAAAACCATTTTGTACTAAAGAGCTGTCAAACTTTTCGTACCATTGTTTAGGAGCCTGCTTTAGACCATAAAGAGATTTTCTCAGTCTACAGACTTTTTTCTCCTGGCCTGGTACCTCACAGCCCTCAGGTTGAGTCATGTAAATTTCTTCCTCTAGATCACCATTCAAGAAGGCTGTTTTAACATCCATTTGATGTACAACAAGATCATATATAGCAGCTAAGGCAATTAAAGCTCTAATGGTGGCTATTTTGGTCACAAGGGAGTATGTATCAAAATAGTCTATCCCCTTTCTCTGATCAAAACCTCTAATAACCAACCTGGCTTTATACTTATCAATTGAACCATCCGCCTTTAACTTCTTTTTGAAAATCCATTTACTACTAATGGGTCTACAACCCTTGGGCAGGTCGGCCAATTCTCATGTTTTATTTGACTCGAGTGAATCTATTTTACTTTTAATGGCTTCCTTCCAAAAGGTTGCATCTATAGATTTTATAGCCTCTTGATAGGTTTTGGGATCTTCTTCTATTAAGAAGTTTGACACAAATTCCTCAGTTATGACATCAACATCCGAGCTATTAAAAGATTCCATTAGAAAAGCAGTAAAAAAGTCGGGTCCGAAATTTGTTTCGACCCTACGTCTCTTACTCCTTCTAGGTTCAATTTCTAAGACTCTATCGTTAGAGTTAGAAACAGACGATTTAGCAGATAAAGAAGGATTAATAGGTGCCATATCAGTCGCTTCCCTTTTAAGGGGGAAAACATGCTCAAAAAACTCTGCATTTCTATGTTCACAAATAACATTATCATTTAATGACATGAATCTATAAGCAGCACTGTTTTGAGCATAACCAATAAATACAGCATCAAAAGTCTTGGGACCTATGTTAGTCTGCTTAATACTAGGCAAAGCAACCTTAGCCAAACAGCCCCACACTTTCAGATAACTCAGATTAGGAACGTACCCTTTCCACAATTCATATGGGGTTTTGTCTGATTTTTTATAAGGGATTCTATTAAGAATAAGGCATGCAGTTAAGACAGCTTCTCCCCACATCAGGCAACCCCGAACTTATAAGCATAGCATTCATCATTTCCTTTAAGGTACGAATTTTCCTTTCAGCTGTACCATTTTGTTGAGGGGTATAAGGGGCAGTAGTCTCATGTATAATGCCATTTTTCTCACAAAAAGCAGTCAGAGAATTGGTATCATATTCTCCTCCTCTATCCGATCGTAGTCTCTTGATCTTTCGATCTAATTGGTTCTCAACTTCTGCTTTGTATTTTAAGAACATTTGCTCAGCCTCGTTTTTAGACTTAAGGAGGTAAACTTTGGTATACCTAGAAAAGTCATCCACAAAAGTGATATACCATTTCTTTCCTCCCTTGCTCATTGTGTTCTTAAAGTCTGTTAGGTCTGAATGGACAAGTTCAAGCAGTTCAGTTTCCCGAGTTGTTATGGACTTAAATGGTTTCTTAGCAAATTTTGCCTCAACGCAAACATCACATTTTGAGCAGTTTTCAGTATTGACATTAAAGATTAGTCGCATGTTCTTTAGTTTGTTTATTGAAGCATAATTTACATGTCCAAGTCTACCATGCCATAAATCCACAGACTCAGCAACATAGACAGAAGAAGCATTTTCATTAACTGCATCAGAAGCAACATTCAGAACAAAGAGCCCTCCACTAGGATACCCTTTCCCAACAAAGACCCCATTGCGAAGTATAATTATTTTCCCAGCCTTCTGGTTGACCTCAAACCCAGCAATATCTAGAAGACTACTAGAAACTAGGTTTCTACGAAGGGAAGGCACAAACAGCACATTATTCAGACATAAGAATTTGCCAGAAGTGAATTTCAGAAGTACTTTCCCTTTACCCATGACTCCGGCGGTAGTAGCATTGCCCATGAAGACATGCTCACCATCTGGGACATCTTCGAAGTCGTGCATCAGTTCCTTGTTGGCGCAGAAGTGTCTTGTTGCTCCGGTATCTAGAATCCATTCAGTGGGGTTGGACACCAAATTGACCTCCAATGTGACTGCACAGAAAATTTCAGTATCTTCAGTCAGGTTTGCTTGTGCAGTTGGTTGTCCGGTGTATTTCTGAATTGTTTGGTTGGCTCCCTTATGAAGGTTGCACTGATATGCTTTGTGGCCTGGTTTGCCACAAACATAGCAGACAACCTTCTACTTCTGAATTCTGCCGTTTGTCTTTTTCAGGTGATTTTGACATTTCAGTGGCTTCTGATCCCTTTTATTTTTTCCTTTAAACCTATCTCTGTTTACAGGAATAGAAGATTCGACAAGATTAGCTTTAGATGAATTTAAAGATAGAGATTCTAACTTATCTTTAAGACGATTTGCTTCTTCAGTCCTCATATGACTGATTAGCTCCTGGAGTGTCAAATCCTTCTTCTTGTGCTTCAGGTGATTTCTGTAGTCACTCCAGGATGGGGGGAATTTCTCGATCAATACATTTGCTTGTAGGATCTCGCACATCTTCATGCCCTCGTTCAACACTTCAGCACATAGGTTCTCGTAGACGTGGACTTGTTCCATGATAGGCTTGTTGTCTACGATCTAAAACTGCAGCCACTTTCCTACAACATATTTCCTTTTTCTAGCGTCATCTGAACCATATTTCGCCTCCAGTTTGGTCCATATGATCTTCGCAGACTTGAAAATCACAAAGAGATCAAACAATGGATTCGACATGTTGTTTAGCAGATAGCTCCGTGCCAGCTTGTTGTCCTTTTCCAGTTTCTTTCTGGCAGTTTCATCTAGTGGAATAGTTGGTGTTTTTGGAGTAACAGGAGTGGTGATGGATTTCTCAGCATCAATCTGAGAGGTGTCAGAGTCATCAAGGTAGCCTATGGTGAGGACATAATCGATTTCTAGTTGTTCGAAGCAGAGTAGTAACTTCTGGGACCAACGTTTGTAGTTAGTTCCATCGAGTGGCTCGATTTAGTGAAGTTCAGGGAGAGACTTCTGGAAGGGTGCAGCCATTGCAATTCTAATCGCTTTCAAATTGTTGGAAAGTAGATGCAATGACTGAAACGAACAGGGTTGGTTAAATCGAGTCGTGGTAGAGAACCACTGCCTTGAAAGCGATTACGGCTCGACTATGGTGCAAATCGTATTAGTCGGTCGCTCCCCAAGGTTAACTCAGTAACTCTCAGACGCGTGCACTTCGCGGCTAAGAGGTTGAGGTATGCAATCTTAATGCCCAGAAGGAAGAAGACAGAAGAAGTGAAGAGGAAGAAGTGGATGGTTTTCTGTGTGTTCTCAATGCACAGGGGAACCACGTATTTATAGTGAGATAATAGCTGTTGAAGGGCTTAAGAAAAACAGGAAAACAGCAGCAGTTACGGCAACAGCAATGATGGAGGCAGAAGATCAGGTAGAAGATAAGCAGCTTGTAGAAAACTGCAACTGAAATTAAGGGGAGAGCAGATTATCGGGAGGACCATAATAAACGGAGGCGAGAATCGTGGACGCAATCCGTTATACAAAAAATAAAACGGATTTTTCCAAAAACAATCAACCCACGCCCAGCCCGGACCGGACAGGCGGGCGGCGGCGGCGCACGCGCGTGTGGTTTCCCAGTGGCCCCCTCATACCCTTAAAACATGCCTTGATCTTATTCAACTGGGACAAGGAGGAGTAGGAGTATAAGAACCCTTTTCTCCTTCTTTCCAATTTCTATATGGGACAAGAAGAAATAGAGAAGGAAAAGTAGCTTGTTGCCATTACTTCCAACAGAACTTGGTTAAAATAATAAAAGTAGATTGAAGTAGGTTGATGTTGGTATTTTAGAATTGACGTATGAAAAGAACAGGACCTAAAAAAATTAGAAAAAAAGTATTCCGTCTGCAACTATAAAATTTGACAATTCCTTATCATGCTCAAAATCCATACATCCGGGAATCATTTAATTTCTAATTGCAATTTGTAAACATGAGACACAGATGAAAACATTGAGATATGGAAATGATTACAGGAATGCATCGCACAAATTAAACGACGCAAAATATTTAACCAAGTATCAGTGCCACGTCCTATATTTTAAAATTAACAACAAATTTATTTTGTTGATGTATTTTGTAACAATTACGATCATACTATTTTCTTATGTTACATCTGAATTTTTCGAGTATGGGCCTGTTATTTTCACGGGTGGGTTGAAACAGATTGAGGTGGGTTGAACTAGGTTAAATTTTTTTAATGTCATAAATTAAACTTTAGTTGATAGTAGAAGTAGGTTGAAATAGGTTGAAGTGAGTTTAAATATATTGAAGTAGGTTGAAGTTGGTTGAAGTGGATTGAAGTTGGTATTTTCAAATCTATCGATGAAAAAAAGGCCCGTATATAAAAAGTTATCATCAATAAATTTTATAACCCAAATCGTCAAAAATAATTGACAAGTTGTACTGGCCTCCAATTTCCAGAAAAATAGTTACAAAATTATGAAGTTACCATTCTGCGAAAAAATACACTAAAAATTACAATAACTTCATAAATTATAACACATAATTATATTTTCATTATTTTAACCCACTTCAATCCACCACAAAAAGAACTTCAACCCACTTCAACCTAATTCAACCTACCTCAACGTACTTCAACCCACCTCCAAAAAAAATACCAACTTCAACTCACTTTAACCCACTTCAGCTAACCTCAACTCACTTCACCCTTTTACCAATCCCAATATACCCGTGAAAAGAACAGGCCCTAAATGAAGCTTAAAGATGCAAATGCATACAACCATATGCATCGAGGGGACGACAGCCATGTGTGGCCCTAGCACCCACGCAGCTTGCCGTGACAACCCGGAACAATTCACCACTAGTCATGGTCACCGATAATTGACGGCAATAGCAACTTCATTGCCAAAGTAATTATGTAGGACTGATGATTATGGGAAAGAAATCGAACACCTAGTTCTTGACGACAAACCCTAACTCAAGCTAGAAAGGAAAAATGAGAGGATGATAAAAGGTAACGGAGGGGAGGAAGATTCAAACCAATTGTAAGGATGCTCCGGTGATGTATTCGAGCAAGCCGTCACTGTAGCCGTGTTTCGGGTGAGATGAAATTATTAGATATCCCCAATGCAAAATACTCTTTTTGAGGTACTATTGTTGCCACCTCAATGGAAACAACATTCTATTAAATCAAATAGCATCTTTTTTGCACAATACAAGATTTATTTTAGAATGCTTTTCTAATTTTGAATACTTTTTGTCGAACCCATTCAATTATTATTTGTCATTTAATTATATTTCATATTTATGGGTTGTAATTTATATTTTGTATAATAATAATAATAATAATAATAATAATAATAATAATAATAATGATAATAACAATAATGATGGTAATTCGTGCTTGTCATAATAATAATAATAATATTAGTAATTATTATTATTGATATTATATAATAATTAAATTACTTAATTAGTTGGATTAAATAAATTGTAACTATTATTTAAATATAAAATAGTGATTGGAATGCATAACAATAATTAAGGGAATAAAAAAAAGTTCATATCCCATTATTTTATGCAAATTGAGATGCTCTTAATAGCATCTTCTCTTTCTCTCTTCTCTTTCCTGTCCCATTATTTTATTCTCTCTCTCCTGCATTATGCTTTGTTAATTAATGTAAAGAGCATCTCAATCTACCATTGATGATGGTCTTACTTTGTTAAATGTTGAGGAGATATGTCAATTATGGAAGTACAATACAAACAACGAAATTAAAATAAATAAATAATAAAATTTAAATTATTAATTTTTTCTGAAGCAGAGTTTTTTTCCCTTGGAATAGTCTTCTATCCTGTATTTTAAATGCTTGCCACATTGGCTCATATTTCTGTGGCAAATCTTATATTGCTGTAATTAGTTCAACATTTCATAATTATAGTAGCAATCTTGAATTTGCTCCGAATAATTATCACAAAAACCCAACTTGTTTGTAGTGCATTTGAAATTCGACATATTTTCCTTGCTTTGGCTATTTCTCAATTTGCAGTAATATTCCTAAAATAATTCAACATCAATTTCAACGAACAATTTAATAATTTATTTCTAGTAGTTTTTTCAGTTCTCAAGAATCAAGGGTCCCAAATATAAGTCCAGGGAGTTTTTCCTCAACAAATAAGATAAGCATGTCATAAATTTGGTATAAATGATTTTTTTCAAGCCATCATAAATACCATGTATCGTATTAAGGGCTTATTGTTTTCATTGGAAAATATGGGTTGGTAAATGAATAAATTTGATTGAGATTGGTAGAATTAAGTTGAAGTAGGTTCAATTGGGTGTTTTTTGGTTGAAATGGGTTGAAGTGGGTTGAATTTTTTTTTTTTGGGGGGAAGATGAGTAGAAGTTAGTTAAAATAGTGAGAAGTGGGTTGAAATTGATATTTTTTTTATTGAAGTTCGTGAAGTGGGTTGATGTGTATTGAAATTGGTTGAGGTGGTAAATTTGGATTTACCGACGAAAAGAACAAGGCCTAAGTAATGATGTTGTGCTGAAGTACTCTTTGGTCAGATTGGGTCCTTGTATGAAACAAACACTCGGCCTTAATGTTTTTCTCACAATCAACACTAACAAAAATGCAGCCCTTACGAGTTGGTCAGGTACAATCATATGATCATTAGCGTAGGTAACTCTGATGAAACTCTAACTTAAGTTGTCTTTCACCAAAATTGCATGTAAGTCAATAGCTGGTGGAATGACTAGGTTAGGTTAGTCTGATTACTTTAGGGATACTCAACAATCTTCCTTTTTGAGGAAAGGCAACCAAAGGTCACACTATCAATCTTATAAATCATGATGATATAATGTAGCAACATGATAAGAGGTGTCACTCTAATAGATATTGTGTCTTCAATTCATGGGATCATTTAATTTTTAAACTCATTTCCCCTCAATATCTTGAATAGATTTAAACTTGTTCCCCCTTAATTTTCTAAATATGATTTCTGATATTTCTTTTCTTATGCCTCTTTCCCTTTAAACAAAAATGGGATAGGCAAGTCACTACCAAAAAAGTTCATATTAACGACGGAATTCGGCGACGGGAAAAAATAACGATGGAATTGGCGACGGAAATGGCAACGGAGAAATAGCTTTGCAAAAAAGTCAGATTAGACGATAGATATGACGACGGAAATGTTAATCTGTCGCCATAATTGACATATGGCGACGGAAATTCAGTTGCCATAAATAAAATTTTTTTTGAAAAAAAAATAAGCGATGGAATTTCCGTCGCCTAAAAAAAAATTTTTTTTTAAAGGAGGGCGACGGAAATTTCGTCGCCAGTCCGTCGCCCCCCTCATTTAAATGAAACCAGATTTCTGGTTTCATTTATCTGCCATTTCGAACACCCGAGGAGAGAGAGAGTACGAGAGGGACGCCGCGTCCACCACCAGCCCAGCCGCCTCCTGCCGTGCCCAGCCACCGCCGCCGGTCGTCCGCTCCAACCGCCGCCGCTGGTCACCTCCCTCCACCGCCGGCCGTCGTCTGCCGTCCCCCACCGCCGCCTTTTTGAAGTTAATTGAGGTATTTGTCTCAACTACATAACTTGAAATTTCTACAAATTTTTGTATTACATTGTTAGAATTTCATAATTAGTTCGTACTTATATTGAAATGTTGTGTTTGTGTGAGGTTATTGGTTTAATTTAGTTCAAAATTAGGATAAACGCGATTTAGGGTTTAGGTTTGGTAGTTTGAAGTTAAAGTTTGATATATTGATGGAATGAAATGGTTTCATTGATAATGTTGTTGAAATGTGCAATTTGTGTGAGGTTATTGCTCTAATTCGGTACAAGAATTTTGGTAAATGTGATTTAGGGTTGAGGTTTGGTAGTTTGAAGTTGAAATTTCATATGTTAGTGGAATGAAATGTTTTAATTGATAATGTTGTCGAAATTTGGTTGGAGATTTTGCTCAATGCAATTTAGCGTTTAGGTTTGGTGATGTGAACTTGAAAGTTGATATGTTAGTGGATTGAGATGCTTTAGTTTATTATTTTGTTCAAATGTGATGTTTGTATGAAGTTGTAGCTCATATTTGTTTAAAGTTTTCGCCCAACGCAATGTACGCTTAGATTTGGTAATTTGAAGTTTAAATTTGATATGTTGGTGGAATAAAGTGGTCAACTATGTATGAATTATTAGTTTTGTGATGTTTGTGAGAATGTAAGTATATTTATCACCTAGTTGTAAGTTTCTTTTGGGGTGCATGTGGAAATTTTAAAGTAAGCATACATAATATATAATTGCCTAATTTATGTACCTATTATAATTTTGATTAAAATTAATTCTTATCAAATACCTTATGTGGTTATTGTTATTTGAGTAGAATATGAATGGTCCTCCACATCGCAGGTGGATGTATAATAGCTTACTGCCTGATCGTAGTGGTTATACGCAAGAATTTCTAGATGGAGTAAACGAATTCGATCAATTTGCACGTACACAGACAGAGTTTCTGAATGGGGGAAAGTATAGATGTCCTTGTGTGAAATGCAGAAATAGGGTGTACTTGACACCTGATGAGGTCAATATGCACCTTATGTATAAGGGTTTTGTGTAAGGGTATTGGTTTTAGATAAGTCATGGGGAAATAGAACCTAGGAATATGGTTCTGGGTATCAAAATAGTGAAATTTCCAAAGTTAGAGGTTCAAGTCATGTTAATAACGACTATTTTGAACCCTACATAGATCGGATGGAGGACATGGTTGATGATGCTATAATAGCAAATCAAAATGTAAGGGAAGAGGGGTCAAGCACTTGCCGAGAACCATTTTATAATATGGTTCAAGTTGCTCAACAACCCTTATATGATGGTTGCTCCACCCACAGTGAGCTATCTGCGGCGGTGAGACTGTTGAGTATTAAATCTGATTATAGTATGCCTCAAAACTGTTTCAATAAAGTTGTTAAATTAATGAAAGAGATGTGTCCCCCTAACAACCATGTGCCTAACAACTACGGGCAAACGAAGAAGGTTGTTAAAGATCTCGGCAATGATGTGGTCCAAATTGATTGTTGCCAAAAAGGTTGCATGCTATTTTATAAAGAGGACGCAAACTTGGATGCGTGCAAGTTTTGTGGGCATTCAAGATGGAAGAGGCAAAGGTCACAACGAAGGAATCAGAATCCATTGCCATACTCAAGGATGCATTACTTGCCGTTAAAACCTCGACTGAGAGGTTGTACGCATCAAGAAGTAGTGCAGAGCACATGAGATGGCATTATGAACATCGACGTGAGGACGATATTTTATGTCATCCATAAGATGGGGCAGCATGGAAACATTTTGACTCCAAATACCCTGAATTTGCTGCAGAGCCTCGGAATGCGAGGCTTAGCTTATGTGCTGATGGATTTAATCCTTACACATTGTCTTCAAGATCATACTCCATTTGGTCGGTGGTCGTTACACCTTATAACCTTCCCCCTGAAATGTGTATGACCACACCGTTTATGTTCTTGGCTTGTGTAATCCCAGGCCCAAAAATCCCAAGAACAACATAGATGTATATTTACAACCTCTTGTCGATTAGTTGAAAGAGTTGTGGGATGTTGGAGTTGAGACTTATGATATTTCTACGGGGCGTACATTTCAGATGAAGGCTGCACTTATGTGGACGATTAATGATTTTCCCGCATACGGAATGTTATCTGGGTGGAGTACTAATAGGCAATTGGCATGTCCCGTATGTATGAAACAACAAAAGGCTTTGAGATTGCGAAATGGAGGTAAATTCTCATGGTTTGACTGTCATCGGTGTTTTTTGCCAAGGAATCATGCGTTCAGAAGAAAGAGAACCGCATTTAGGAAAGGGAGAACTGTTACAGGAGGTCCTCCTCGCCGATTGTTCGGGGAATAACTTTATGTCGAGGTGGAAGATTGTCCAATGGTAACCACAAATGGTGACTTTGTCGTACCAGGATTTAAGGAGAATGAGCACAACTGGACGAAGAAGAGCATATTATGGGAGTTGCCTTATTGGCAACACCAACTGCTCCGCCATAATTTGGATGTGATGCACATTGAGAAGAACTCCTTCGAGAACATTATCAACACTGTGATGGATGTTAATGGGAAAACAAAGGACAATGCCAAATCAAGAATGGATGTTGTCGAAATATGTGATAGGCCAGAATTACATTTACATCTAGGCCCAAGTGGTAGGCTGGTTAAACCAAAGGCGAAGTTCGTACTTCCTATGGATAAAAGAAGAGAGTTGTGTGAATGGGTGAAGGAGCTTCAAATGCCTAATGGATATTGCTCTAATTTGAGAAATATCGTGGACCCTAATGAGGCTAAGTTCAACAACATGAAAAGTCATAATTGTCATGTCTTCATGGAGACTCTTTTACCAATTGCATTTGGTGCGCTCCCAGATGATGTGTTGAAACCTCTTATTGAGATAAGCCAGTTCTTTAAGAACTTATACTCAACAACATTGCGGAAGGATATGCTTGAGGAACTGCATCGCAACATTGTCATCACTTTGTGTAAGTTGGAGAACATTTTCCCTCCTGGCTTTTTCAATGTCATGGAGCACCTGCCAGTGCATTTGGAAGAAGAGGCTCAACTAGGTGGTCCAGTACAATACCAATGGATGTATCCATTTGAGAGGGAAATTATACTATAATTGATGAAACCTTCTATGAATTCTTATATGTGGAATCACTTAAAATCCATTGCAATTGTGAACTGCGTAGGTTCTTTGGTCGATTGAAGAGAAAGATAAAGCAGCAAGCGTGTCCTGAAGGTTCAATCATAGAAGCATACCTAGAGGCAGAGAGGACATTCTTCGCCTCCTATTACTTCGGCTATAATGTGCCCTCCATATGCAGTAGGTGCAGGAGAAATGAGGATGACGATGAACATATTAATCATTTTCCAACTCTGTCCATGTTTGCACCGCAAGGGACCGCTATTGGCAGGGAAAGATCAAGGTATCTTACAGATGCCGAATATGTTGCCGCCCACCTTCACGTGCTGTTAAATTGTGACGAAGTTAAACCTTATATAGGGTGAGTGATATTTTCACTTCCAATTCAGTTTATCATTCATAGCGCAAGTATGTTAATAGGCTTCGTAAAATGTGATAGAATTTTGACGGACCAAGTGAGAGCCATGCGTCCTAATGTCAGCGACGCAGATGTCGACACCATCATCGAAACTCATTTCGTAGATTGGTTTGGTGAGAATGTAAGTATTCGAACTCATTTATTCATAATTTGAACATAACAATTAACTAGGTGCATTGTATTAATTAAAACCACATGTTATATCACCTTAGGTGCATTATATTCAATTGTTCAAGACCGACAAACATTGCTACCTGAGCCAATTGGCTATGAAGCCAAAACGGTGTGTGTCGACGTGGACGGCATATAGAGTAAATGAATTCAAATTCCATACAGAAGCTCAAGCCTCTGGAAGAGAACATATAATTGTGGTGTTGGTGTTTGTGGCACTGGGGAAGGCGATATTGAGAATGATTATTATGGTGTACTAGAGAACACTGTCCAAATTGAGTATGTAGGTGAATCACTTAAACAATGTGTGCTCTTCAGTTGTCAGTGATTCGACCCTACATTGAATCGTGGGACACAATCTCATAAACTAAGCGACCTTATTGAGGTCCACCGTGCAAGAAGGTACCGAAAGTACGACCCATTTATCTTCCCAAATACCGCATCACAAGTATACTTCATGCCACATGCAGATCGCTCAAGGGATAGGGCCAATTGGCTTGTTGTCATACCAACCAAACTAAGGGCGAGAGTAGATCAGCAGTACACTCTACCTACTGCGTACCAACAAGCGGACGTGGCGACTCTCATCGAACCTGCAAATGACGCCATCCCTGTGTCATTAGTGGATGAAAGTGCACCACCGAAAGAGGTTAATGATGAAATAGGGTTTTCATTCATTCAGGGTAATGACGAGATAGATGAGGTAGAGAATAGTGAGGATGATGAAGAGGGGGAGTGGGATGACGGTGATGAAATAGATGAAGCTGAAGAAAATTTACATTTGTTTGATGATGATGACGATGAGGATGCAGATGATTGAGCGGTTACGAATTCTTATGTGTATGAGTAATTTGCATGTGAAATAATTGTTTGTGACTTTACTTATATTGTATGAATGAGCTTTGCAAAATATGTGTCACCTACGTACCTATTATGATGTATGACAAAAATGGTTTACATGTGCAATCATTATATATTTGCACTTGGCATTGTTGTCACCTATTTCAGCTATGGATTCAAGTTCTCGTCGAGCAAAGTACTCCCCTCAAGGTAGAGGACGAGGGCGTCGAAGCTCTGCCGTTGATCTGACCGCAACTGGAGGAATCCAATAGATTGCTCACACAAAGCAACCAACAATTGAGCCAACAAATGATGAGCATCGATCAGCGCCTCTAAGCTTTCTTTCAAATGCAACAGGCATCTGGCTCGGGATCTCTGCCACCATTTACTCATCCCTCGTAACATAATGAGGAAAATGGTGAGGCAAAGGAAGAAGAAGAGGAAGGCAAAGAGGAAGAGGAAGACCTTGGTGATTGAGTTGGTTGGAGTTTTGCTTCAGTTGGTGGCTCTTCTGCTTACCTTCACGAAGTACATCATATCTCTTGCTGCTTGCTTCCCCTCCCCTTTCTGTTAATTTCACTCCCCTCCCCCTGGTGCTTATTTAACTCCCCTCCCATTTGGCGCTTACTTCACCCTCTTTTGCAAACATATATATAACTTCATTCTCAATTACTGATAACTTCTGGTTATTTTGTTTGGATTTGTGGTTTGTGATATATACAGACTTTGTTTGGAACTTGTAGTGTGTGATATGTAGAGAGTTTGTTTGGAACTTGTGGCTTGTGAATTGAACACCCTCATTTGGATGTGATGTGTTGTGTTGGATGTGGAATTCCACCTTTGTGTGGTTTGAATTTATTGAGAACGCTTCGAATGAAGCCCTATTCGAAGCCATTGGATGTTGATTGAGTGTGAAGATCTTGTAAATTTCTTGCAGGGAATGATTTGTATGTACGGATTTAATCAAAAACAAGCAATTTTATTTTTTTAAAAAAGAGGAATCCAGCAACGGAAAGGCGACGGATAAGGGGGAAAAAAATTTTTGGGCAGGGGGCGACGGAAATTCCGTCGCTGATTCCGTCTCTGATGGAGACGGATTATTAATTCCGTCACCACACCCTGCCCTGCCACTTTTCCCTGCCAAAAAAGATATGTCGCGATTTCTGTCGCTTAATCCGTCGCCCAAGGTGACGGAATTTTGAAATTCCGTCGCCGGCTGCTCAGCGACGAGCGAAAATCCGACAGCCGCATTTCGTCCCCAAATCCATTGCGGATCTTAAATTTCCGTTGCTGATTAATCATATTCCATCGCTGATTCCATCTTTATTTGGCATTTTTCTTGTAGTGAGTGTCTGGGTAAAACATTATGAAAATGTTAAGAGAAAATAACAATCTACACAAATAAAAACACAACATAGATAAGCCTAAAACATTCTATGGATTTGATTCTCATGAAGGACAATTGTTCCCAAGCCTTTATAGGGCTACCAACTAAACCAAGATAATGATTTTTGGAAGGGCTCTAAGGCCCATATAACAAAAAATCCCATCAACTCAACATCAAAACTGCTTCATTAGTAGAAAGAATAAGGAGTATGCACAGATCGTGGCATAAATAGCAATCTACAATAGAACAAAAAAGGAATAACATAAGGACGGGATGGGGAGAGAGAGTAATATTTGCTATAAATTAGGGATTACAAATGTATGGTTAAATGATAATGCTCAATTCTATGATGCTTGAATTCGGAATGCCAGCAGATTTACCTTGTTCTAATGTAGGGTTCTGTCACATCTTCTCACTTTGCTTGTTGGCAGATGCCTTGACTTTAACTCTAAGTTACGTCATGAGAGCCTTTAGTTCTTCTCCCTTTTTTTCTCATATTTATCCTCTGTAAAGAAAATCTCATTCTCACTCTGTCAAATGTCTAACCTTCTCATAATGGTCCTTGATCTTAGTCCATAGATTTTACTTTGCGTCCTTGAGTTTGGTCACGGACTTCTCAAGTACATCTGTGACTAAGGTTACCATTGCTCCTTTAGCCCTAACAAAATCCTGGAGAGTGTCAATGGCCTATTGCCCTGGATGAAATCATAAATCAAACGGCGCCCTTCGCTAATTCACCTTTTTCTCTTTACCCGGCAAATCATGAGGATGGCTTTGTTTTCCCTCCTCCTTTTTCATACTTTAGACTTGCATCTAAAGTGGTCTCATTAACGGTGTTGATAAGGTCTATGCGCATTCTTCCTCAGTCAAATGAACTTTGTGGAAAATTTTAGTCAGGAACTTTGTTGGGTTTGAGTGGGTAAAAGGAAGGCACAATCAATGGTAGCTACAGTCTTCATGAAGAAGACAATAGTTTTGACCATGTTAACATCATAAGGTTCAAGATTTGGTATATGATATTTAAGACTTGGTCATTAGAATTTTCATTACAGACTTTTTTGGGGAAATATGGTTCTAACTATAGTGTACTTCAATGTCCTAGCCTCTGAGAGAAAGCTAGTGTAGGTCAAGCCATTGTGTTTCTACTTATCTCAACTATACTTCTTTAAAAATTTTGAGGATGCTTCACTCTCAGGGAGTTGGCACATGTTATACCTCTTATATCTAGAGAACCCCAGCATTTGCCTCAATCATCAACAAAATTTCAATTTTGACTCCTTTAACTAATAAGGAATTGTAAATTCCATCCAATGGTTTCTCCCTTTGTAGATTTGGAAATATATATATATATATATAGAACACAATCTGGATAAACTTCATCCCATAATTTAAACAGTTTTCTATAATCTAGAGGTTCATATTTTCCTCAAAAATCAAACCCACCATTGAAGTCAATATCAACTCTTTTACATGCAAGCAAGCTCTTGCCCTCAAAGATAACATATCTTACAACTCCAATCTTAGTAAACCAACCTGCAGGAAAGTTTACAAGCATGAGAGCATCATTTATCACTTATCCTTCATCTCTTCTTCTCGACCATGAGAGTGCCTGTGACTGTTCTTATGTTAAATTGATCTTTTTACATAATGATTCTCTCTTCGACTTAGCTTCCCTGGTTCACTTAAGGATTAGATATTGAGTGTTTACACCTTCATTCATACGAGTTTTATTTATATAAATTCCATTTAGATTTTTTTTTAAAAAATTTGTAGGGAATAAATGGGGCCAAGGAGATGTCAAATTCAAGAGTTAAAACATTTATGGAAGTTCATGGACCTTCTAAGAAAGGCTATGAATATTTTATGATCCTTAAAGACAGCTATAAGGTGTTCACTACACTTCCTATGACATACCCATTTGCTGCCATGAAGAAAGACCTAGCCAGATGTTAACAAGATCCAACCATGTCATTGGCAAGGGCAAGCTATTTCAACCGCTAACTCACTATTTCATGCTATGTTTGTATGCTATCTACTTAAGATGCCCAGAGCTTGACATACTTAGCTTGCATCTTTTGACATAGCTATGTCTAAAGTATTTTCAAGCTAATTGATATCAGATTTCAACTTGTTTTGGGGATCTTTTTCATTTCATGTTATTCTTAAGCATTTACATTAGTGAGAGACAGTAAAGTTCAGTGTTCGTTATAGAACATTAAGCTTAGACTCTTTCATATTGTTCCTCCTACCTTTAGTTAATCATAAATTTTCTTGTTCCCCCACTCTTTATTTTTTTTGTTATTTGCTTTGATGATTTCCATATTGCTTTGTGTTTGTTCAATGTTAACAATGATGTCTAGTGGCTTCTTGCCCCACCATGGTTAGGGTTAGGTCTTATTATGCTTCAATAAGGTTGTATTGGCATTCGTAATATCCATTGGATGGATGGGTTTCACCCTATGCGCCACCAAGTACTTGATAAAATGCTTGAGATAGCATTTCATCCCAATCTGAGGGGAAATAGTCATATTGGAAGACAAACTATTTGTTTACATGGGCTAGAGTGGGATAGTTGATTTTAGACATGAAAATAGTCCTAAAATTAAACAAAGTCTTTGATCTCTACTGTTATGGCCCATTTCCCTAAAACACATAAAAATAGATAATTTATCCATTTAGACTAGCCCTTGACCCTTAAAAGAGACTGGGTAGTCTCAATGGTGCAATTGACCTTCTATAATCTCATGTGCCAGCTAGGGAAACTTGGGTTTGTACTTCAATAAATTAGCATAATAATTATCTAGACACTGACTTGATACATTTCCTTGTTTGATTTCAAAATTATCTTACGCTTAGTTGTTTACATCAGTTAGCTTTATTATCAAAACAAAAATCGATCATGAAACTTAAATTTCTTTATTTAGCTTGGTAACCAAATGATCAATCTCCTTCGATGCGCCCAAGTTCTATAGTCAATTACAGTATACTTGATGTAATAAATTTAGAACTTAAGAATCACTACTAAGCTTCTAGTGTTATTACTGTGGAGTAGGTAGTCTTCAATGTTAGAGCTCAGTTGAGCATTTGAGACTATGCCTTTAACAAATCCAAAAAAATAGTTTATCAATAAAAATTTCCCAAAAAAATCAAAATAATTATTTTCCTTTTTCTCCCATTTGGGTATATACTTTGTTGGCAATATTTGTCTATCTTGAATGATTGTCATGCTTAATATGCACATTATATGTATGAAAGCAGGAAATATATGAAGTTGTCCTTAAGGAGATAATTCATGAGACTCGAACCTTGCTTGAGTTCTTACGTAGTGGTGGAACTAGTTTTTTGACTATAGATGAGATAAGGGATTCACTTGAGTCTTCGCATCAATGGGTCAATGACCATGCTAGTGAAACTTATAGGTACTTCTTTCCTATCCCTATGATCTACAAGCTCAATCTCCACGTGTTGATCAATCTACAAACCCATATCATTACCAATCTTCTATTGCTCATTTTGTGTGCTTTCATTGCCAATCTCTTAACTATGACATGAACTCATATCCATATTATGATGTTTCCTATAAACGTTAAGCTAAATTAAATGGAATGATACAGAGAAGGAGTGAGCAATGTGCACGATTTGCTAATGAAATAAGGGAGTGTGAGCTATTACATAAGCTTACCCCTAGTCTAACTTTTCCTAGGCCTGATGTTAGTTTGTTTAACTATGGTGAGTCTTCCCTTCATCTAGGGTTGAATGCTATAGTTGACATACCTTTGGCCTGCGTAGAGGAATAGATTAACCCTTCCTTCACCCCTTTACACCTTGTTGCGGCATTTTCACCTAGCACACCTAATAATATACCTTCTTTAGTTGCTGCTAATTTTATTAACGAGTGTGATACAAGTTATGACTTGGAAAATACTCTTATTGAGGAGCATGTTTTGGAGAAGTCATTTCTGGATAATTTAGTCAAAGATATATCACCTAGTCTTGCTCCTCTAGTTATAACTTTCTTGAGTCACTTGGTCTAGACTTCGCTGCATCCCTACAATGCCGTTTTACTCCTTATGTGTTAACCCCCTACTATAGAAGGAGGGCAAGAGTTTCACCCGCACTTTGTGTAATGCCCTAATTCCTTAATTACCTCATACATTAGTCTAATAGTTATTGTTTATAATCATAGCGGAATTCCCTTAAGTAGAGGCGTCATCGCTATCTGAAGTCAGATAAGGCTCTTGTGAACTACATTGTTTCTTGTATCATTTGCACATTCACCAAATTCACCAAAATTAATGATAAGTATATGCACTCAACTATTTGGTTTGGTAATGTAAATTTCAAATTGCTTATGAGTTATTACGTGCACCAGTAAACAATTGTACAAAAATTTATGTCAGTGGCATGTTCCTCGGAGCACTAGCCTGATAATCACTGTGAGCGCTCAACTAGCTAACCTTCAGCAAAATCTCGAAACCCTTATCTACTTCTTACTACCTTCTACTTTATTACGAGTAGGGTTGTTTACTGATCTCTTACGTACAATAGAGAACATAAAAATGTTCGAATAGAGAACCAAATCTCAGTACGCATATCTCTATGTTGTAAAATAAACTTTATGTTCAATTTAGTTGGAAGCCTGCATTTCAAAAACACTTTAGTCCGAAAACAGGAGAGAGAAAATGTAATTAAAACTGTTTTGCCAGTTATTATCTGACAGTGGAACCCCTGCAGACATGTGAAGCGATCATTAGGATAGTTGCACAGCTCCCAGGTTGATCGGGAGGCCTGAGCTATAGCTACGCGGCAAAATTGAAGGCATAAGCCTTGATATTTGATAACTAATGGGGCCATTTATTTAGGTGACAAAACATTGATTCAAAATAATTCATTACTTGAATAATGTATAAACTTTATGTAACTTAAGAAATATGTGGGTTTTCATAGAGCACAGTAATAAATGTACTTGGTTTTTGATCTCTCTCCTTTTTAAGGAAAAATGTTCCTTACAACTTAAGACGACAGAAGTGGCCTTGTTTCTGTTTCAAATGTATAACTTTATGGTTAGTCCAAGTTTAGACAATTTTATCAAACTTTCTAGCTCAATAAGTAATTCAAAATTCCTTTTGCTCTTCTTACAATTACTAATGTCACCATCATTATTTACTTAAGTAGATTCTATTTCTCTTTGTCTCTAGTCTTTCTTTGGATATTGTTGACACTCGTATAATTTACATTATAATGGTGTAATCACATAACTCACCTCATTTCTATTAATGTCGACATTATTATCATTATCGTTGTTATAATTGTAGCTGTTATCGTCGTCTTTATTATCGTTGCAACCTTTATCATTTATGTTGTTGCCGTTACCAGGATTGCCATTATTATTCGAAGCTATACTATTGTCATATTTATTCATATTAACGTCATTGTTGTTGTTGTTATTATTATTATTATTATCATTATATTATTATTATTATTATTATTATTATTATTATTATTATTATTATTATTATTATTATTATTTCTTGTATAGTAACCTTGCTGTTGATGCCATAGTGATTTGGATAATTAACTGCATTTAGGTTTAGGTCCGATGACACTTACATGGTTTTGGGTCCAATTGAAAGGTGTACGTTTCTTTTCTGCTTGCTAATCCAACATGCAAATAGTCATCAGCTCATCCACAATCGATTACCTTATCACTTCATTCAAATACAAAACTTAGGTTTTATGGATACTTTAGCTACACCACAATTAACACAAAAGTTTGTAAATTTAACTCATCTAAATCCCCAAATAAATGTCAAAATGACATTAAGGAAGATCCATCCCAACTATTTTGAACAAACATATCTCCCTTTATTCTTTCCTTCCCCTCATACTATACAACACTCCAACCACTTTCATTAGTCTCATTCCCTACTAATCAGCATTCCATTATTTTAAATTAACCCTCATATGCTTACTAATCTATTGAATTTTAAACCCCCAGAGGCCAACATATTTCCCTAGTTTTCTTCTTCTTCTCCAACCTTAAAATTTGCATCCATTCCATGGCAACACACACACACAGAGCATCCTAGACACATATGTTCTATTAATTTGCCATCCAATTACTCCTAATATAATAAAATTTCAAAAAATTAATGAAACTAAATATGTGTTTATACGCTATCAACAAGCCGTAATACACCATGTTCTTCCTCAACCTCTAACCATCATCAGATTCATTCTTAACATCCAAAAATCCAAGAAAGCTACATATTAAGATTCATGTAATTTAAATACAACATCTGCTATAAAAATCCAACCATAAAATAATAAAAGTTAATTTAGGGAGGGTTAGGGTTTCACCTTCTCACCGATTGAAAACACAAAGAAAGGTGAGGAGGGAGGGGCGATGGTGGTGGACAAGCAGACAACAATTGATCTGCGGTGTCTAGCTAATGGTGGTCTAGCTGTGCGACGACAGTGAAGCAAAGTAGTAGGAAGGGTCGGGTGCAAGGCAGTAGCAGAGGGAGTAACGGTATGTAGGGGGTTTTGGGTAAATTTTATTTATTTTGAGGTTTTATTTTCTATTTTTTTCCTTATTTCTTTTATGAATAGAAATGTAGGGATCAATCTAGATTTTTCTGGCTTTTATTCTTTATAATCTTTCTTTTCTTTTTTGTTCTCTCAAGACTAAAAAGTTTTGGGCTAACTCTAATAAAATTTTAATTAAGGGCAATTAACACAACTTTAGGTTTGGGCTGTTACAACCTTCTCCTGTTAAAATATGTTCCATCCTTGAAACTTACAATTTCAAAGAGACCTTGGATTTACCTCAAACACTGAAATAGATATAGGTATTTGTTTCTCATGTCCTCCTCTATTTCCTATATGGCTTTATATGAAGTGTGGTTTGCCTATAGAACCTTCACCAGATGAATGCTTTTATTCCGGAGTTATTTAACTTTGTAATCTAATATTTGTACAGGATGCTCTTTACAGACTAGATTCTCTACGACCTCTATCGGCACCATTACAATAACATGATTTGGATTTGGAACATACTTTTTGAGTTGTCAAATGTGGAAAACATTGTGCATATGCTCAAGTTCTACTCGTAAATCTAGTCTATAAGCCACGGGTTTAACTTCTTAATAATTTCATAAGACCTGATATACCTAGGGCTCAATTTATCCCTGATATTGAACCTTCTCACTCCCGTAACTGGGGATACCTTCAAGAACACTTTATCTCCCACTTGAAATTCTAATGATCTCAACCTATCATCAGCATAACTTCTTTGTCGGCTTTGGGCCACTTTAATATGTTCTTGAATTTTCCTTGTCTTCTCAGTGGTTTCTTGAATCAACTCAAGCCCTATGGTTAACGCTTCATCTAGCTCACTCCAACACAGATGTGTTCTACACTTTCTTCCCTATAGTGCCTCAAAAGAGGCCATTTTAATGGTAGATTGATAGCTGCTATTGTAAGAAAATTCCACCAAGGGTAAATAATATTCCCATTGCCCCTAAAAATCTAGCGCACATGCTCTCAGCATATCTTCTAAGATCTGATTCACCCTTTTAGTTTGTCCATCGATCTCGGTATGATAGGAACTACAGAAATTTAACTTAGCTCCATATGTTTTTTGTAGGGCCTGCCAAAGTCGAGCTTGAATCTCTAGTCTCCGTCAGATACTATGTCTCGTGGTATGCCATATAATCGGACAATTTCTTTAACATACAATTGTGTTAGTCTTTATACACCCCAAGTGTTATGAATTGATTCCAAATGGGCATATTTGGTAAGTCTATCAATAATGCCCCAAATAGCATTCTTTTTTGAAGTAGAAAGTGGCAATCCCATCACAAAATCCATTGAAATTGAATCCCATTTTCGGATGGGATTCTCTAAAGGCCTCAATTCCCCTATTGGACATTGATGTTTAGCCTTCACCCTTTGACAAGTTAGGCACGTATCCACATATTCTACGATTTCTTTCTTCATGTTATCCCACCAGAAGAATTGCCTCAAATCCCCATGCATATTTCTCTCTCCGGATGCACTGAATAGTGCGTATTATCTGCTTCTAAGATCTTATTTTTCAGTTCCTCCTTATTGGGCACACATAGTCAGTTTTGAAATCTCAAAGTTCTATCCTCATGTATCATGAAGCCAGGTGATTTCTCTTGTGCAACAATCTGTCTAAGCCTCTCTAACACCCTTTTGGCTTAACTTAATGTCTTCTACTATAGAAGGTTATACCTTTAATGCCAATAACAGCCCATCTGTTAACCCTTATAGCATAAGTTCAATACCCATATTCTTGAGATCTCTTCAGATGCTAGGTTAGGTATGCATCATTGTGTTTAAACTATGCTGGGCTTTCCTACTTGATGGATCTGCTACAACATTGCTTTCCTAAGATGGTATTGAATTTACATATCATAATCTTTAAACAACTCCAACCATCATCGTTGCCTTAGGTTGATCTCTTTTTGAGTAAAGATATACTTTAAGATATGATGATTAGTGTAAATCTTGCATACCACCCCATACAAGTAGTGTCGCTAGATTTTTAAGGAAAAACCACCGCAGCTAACTCCAAATCATGAGTTAGGTAGTTCTTTCATAAGGTTTGAGTTGCTTAGAGATATAAGCTATGACCTTATCATATTGCATCAACACACAACCAAACTCATTCTTAGAGGCATCATTATCAATAGTGTCATCTTTACCATCTCTGGGCAAAGTGAGGATAAGAACTATAGTCAAGTGCCTCTTTAATTCTTGAAATGACTCCTCACACTCGTCAGACCATTCAAATTTAGTGGGCTTCTTCAGTAGGTTGGTTAGTGGGGACGCTATTTTTGAAAAATCCTTCACAAACCTTCTATAGTATCTCGCGAAGCCTAGAAAACTGGTTGCTTATGTAACATTGTTAGCCTAGGCGACTCAATGACCATTTTTATCTTTTAAGGATCAACTTTAATTCTTTATTTTGAAACTAAATGTCCCAAAAATGTCACTTCAGTCAACAAAAACTCACACTTTTTTATGTTAGCATATAGCTGGTGTTCCCTTTAAGTTTGTAATACCGACCTCAAATGATTGACATGATCATCCTTGTCCTTAGAGTACATTAGAATGTGATCTATAAACACCCCCACAAATTTATTTGAATAAAGTCTGAAAAACCTATTCATGAGATCCATGAATGTAGTGGGGGAATTGGTAAGTCCAAAAGACATCACCATAAATTCATTATGATCATATCTAGTCCTCAAGGCCATTTTGGGAATGTGTTCTGGCCTAATTTTATGTTGGTTGTGATTAGACCTCAAATCAATCTTCGAAAACACCCTAACTCCTTATAGCAAGGAACAAACATATTTGTTTGGCTCCCTAAAATATGTACATTGCAATAACCCGACCCTAACCTATATTTATTTATTTAAATCATATTTATTTATTTAATTAATCATGTTTATTCATTTAATTTATCATGTTTATGGATTTAATCACTCATGGTTATTTGCTTAAGAAAATCATGATTATTAATTCAATTGCACTCAATTTATATATTTACCGAATTCCCTTATGTCATTCAAATTTTTCACTTTCATTTATCGTATTTAATCATCCTGGTTGGAGGATATTTCATTTGGGTCCCATTTTGCCATTCAAGTTTTATTGATTGTTAATTCAAGTTTTGTTGATTAATTAAATATCAGATGAATCGATAGTAGGCTTCGATAATTATGATTTAAGAAATTATTATTGTTATCATTATTATTATTATTGTTATTATTGTTATTATTATTTTTATAACATTACAAAAATTTAATTTTGAGTTATGCAAAAACATTATCGTTACAAAGCGTTTTATTCCCGAACCCAATTTATTTCGGCCGTTTTGACGCTCAATAAGTTTACCTATTATCCTAACTAATTACCATAGTTAACTTAACCATGGTTAGCTTAACAGGTGGTATTACTAGATAAAACTTTAGCCCAAGAGAGTTGATTAGTCAAAACATCATCTTAATCTTCAAACTCCACTTTCTCTCTCTCCTCTCTCTACCCCACGTCAGCAGCACTGGCAGCCCTTCTTGGGTGTTTTCCGGCCATCTTTCCGGCGAACCCTAGTGGTTTTCGACTTCCCCCAACATTCTAGTACCTCAAGCTATCATCCTCAATCATCAAAACCACTAAACAATACCTCCATCTCTCCTTATCTTCAAGCAAAGTGAGTAATCTTGAAACTGGATCTTGTTGGCTTTGCTCTTTAATCTTAGTTTTGATCCTTGTTTTGATGTTAGTGATCATTGATCATGATATTTTGATAAGAAATAAGAGTTATTTTGATGTTGATCATGGTGGTGTTGAGGTTGGATCTTGCTAGGTTAGGGTTAATCTTGGATCATGCAAGCTTAAGGTTAAAGTGTTAGATTTTGATTGTTTTATCTTTGATTTGGTCATCTTCTAATCTATTGGTGTTTATGTTGATGTTTTTGGTGATTTTACATGCATTGGAGAGAGTCCAAGTTGGCCATAAACTAGGGTTTTGGCAAATAATGCATGGTTTGGATTAATTTAGCCTTAAACTTCATTTATATGGGTATTTGATTGAAAAATGATCTCTTTTGGATATGATTATGAAGTCAATTTGAGTGTGGTGATTTTATATGCTATTGGGATGGATCAAAGCTTGCTTATTTGCTTTTAAACAATGGTTTAAGTTGAGAATTTGTGTGAAAAGAGAGGAAAAAGCTAAAACAGTGAGGGCTGGAAATTTCAAGAAAACAGGGCAGAATTTGGCAATAAACTGGTAATGCATGGCGCAACCAAAAATTATGATTTTTGGTGGATAGATAGTTCAGGATGTTAGCTTTCAAATGGCTATTGAATTGCCTTAATCTGAGGTCTGTGGAAAACGTTATGGTCATTTTACCAAAACTGTGCAGAATAGAGCAAAAACTGACATACTTGTGTTTTAGCTCCATTTTGGGAACCCTCTTGTAGGAATCATATTTTGTATTGTAAATGAAAGTTTTTTGGGAATTCTTAATCTTCTCATATTGGGTTTTTAGGTCTCCATTTGAGGTCTGGGATGAAAGTTATGAAATTTTGAAGTGAACTGGCTTGCCTTGGTGTAAATTGGGCTGTTATTTCAATTTCTATGTAGTGTATATTTGGAGAAAAATTTAGAAAATTATACTGTAGATTGTCCATATTATTTTTGAATTTTCTGTAAGATTTTATGAATTTTGGTTGAGTATTTTGAGTTTGGTATTTTTGGAAGCATTTTGAGTAATTGTGTAAAGAGCAATAATAAAGATTGAGTGAGATTGATAATGCATTCATTTTGTGTAATTAGGCCAAGTAAGGTCATTTAAGGAGAAATGAATATTCATAGACTTTCATGGAGCTTTTCCTTGATTAATGAGAAAAAAGAAGACAAGTATACAATTTAGGAGCTTGTTTATGAGCTTTAAATTATTTATAAATATTACAAACAAAGTACCAAGTTTGGGGAGTTTAATAGCTTTCATTGGGGTCAATAATCTCTTTGAGGTGAAAAACTATATTGAATGGACTTATGAATAAAATATGAGAAGTTGGGAGAGTTTTGACTCAGAAACCATATTTATCAAACCAAGTTATTGCAGTTTATGCTATTTCGAACCAAGATATATCTCTCTTGGCCTCAAACCTTTATTAGTTACTCAATTCAGAATGTATAAAATGTATTTATCAAGCCAATCCAGTGTACTCGCCATTATCTTGAACTAAGCTATATATCAGCGAGCCTTAAATCTGTATCAGCAACCTATCTCAGAAAAGACCACAACCACTCCCTCATTTGTCACCATTAAGGCCTTTCTTTTGTAATCTCATTTATCTCATTGTGGAGTATTTTACTTTTATTTACTTTATATTGGATTTAATTACTTTCATCAATTCAGTTTTGAAGTTATATTAAAGTACGCACGTTATGTATACCATTTAATTACTCAATTTCTGTTACGCATGCTTTTACTTACTCAATTATGCGAGTAAGGATCATTTACTGACTACACATACTTATAATGACATTTAAGAAGCAGAGTTAAGGCTTAGTTATCGTTCCCCATTATGCATAAGTGTTATTAAGTCAGAACATATTTATCAAGTCAGATGACATTTATGAAATAGCTGACTTGTATCAAGTCATATGCCATTTTTTAAAGACTCAAGGTACATCCATTGACTGTATCTTTAGATAGCAGAATATGTTTATCAAGTTACAACTCTTAATGAGTTTATCAATGAATTAGTTTAAACAGTGATTTGCCATTTAACTTGTGACCCCGTCAGTTATCATCTATAAGGCGTCAGCCCATCATTTACCCGTGCGGCTTCAGGCCAACTCTTGATCAGATTGGCAGGTGTACACCTATGTATAAATCATATCATTGCAAGGGGTTCACATCCAGATAATAATGAGCAATTTAGTTTCATATTACTCTCTCATTTTTATTGTTGTTACGAACTAAATGAATTGCGAAAACGGGTACCTATCAATAGTGTTTCTATACTTATTTTACAATATAGGAATGTATGTCTCACATTTTCAAATTGTTTTCATGTTTTTCATTTTAGGTGATGAAGTATCACATGTTTCTCCATTTAGCAAGCCCTTTTGGCAGTTAATAGATACTCACAATGGATTCAGCATAGCATGAATGTTGGGATCGACCTCAAGCTCAAGGTGGGTTTATATTCAATGTAGTTGTGTGGTGTGGAGTGCAAGTTAGCACATGGTATGATTAAGTCGATGGTATTGAAGTTGATCTATTATCAACTTTGGTCTTGAAGTGTTTATAGATTTTGTGATTGTGAACATGAGTTGCAAGATTAAATGGTTTTCAATGGGCCTTGTTCTTATCAGGACGGTGGAAGTGCCTTCTATTGTTAAGTCTTCTGCTGCAGTTTTTCGTAAATCATGTCATTAGCATTTCGGGGGTGTTACAGATTTGGTATCAGACCTAAGGTTTTAAGGCCCACTGTGAGCTATTAAGTGTTTATGAGTTAGCTATCAAGGTGTGTATGAGTTATGTTAGACCAGTTAAATGAGCTATTGACTATAAGTTCATATGTATAGGCATATATGGAGGAGCCATTTTCATTTGGGTGACTCAATCATTTGGTAATATCATGAGATGCAAGCATGAGCAAAGTGAACTGTGGAACCATTTGGGTCACTTGCTGGTGAGGCATGCTCTCATTTATCTGGGAGTTGTATTGTATGTTTCTTTTCTCTTATTCATTTAAATTTTTATAATCGTGCACTTCGGGTGTGTGACCCGTTGAGTTGTAAACTCCGGCGTGTAGCCGTTGAGCTATCGAAGTGCTTCTCTCCATTTCAGGTATCTATTGTAACGCTTTAAGCCTGGATTTTAGTTAGTTTTTAGGCGGAACTCTATCCGTTTTGCCCCAGGATTCAATACTCTTATTGAGGTGTGTTAATATACCTGATTTTGGGTACGGTGATGGTTAAAACCCGATGTGGGGATGCCATTTGCAACTTTTTAAGGGATTAATACAGTATCAAGTTCGATGTAAGCCTCTAGGTGAGGAAATGCCTTGTGGGGCAATATCTTTGAGGTGAATCAGTATGAGATGAACACTACAGTTAGTGCTTATGTATGGTGATAACAATTTGTAGCCTATGGTGTGCTACTTGGCATTATATGTGTGGTACAAGTAAGATTAAGCTATCATGTATAGGAACTATCTGGTCTTGACACTAAAACCTTACCTCATCGATGCTCCCATGATTTCCTATCATTGACTTATTTCTACCTTAGTTACCTCCAATTGTTCAGAGGTATCATTTCTTTGCCACTAACACTCTCTTGATTTGTAATGGAGTGTTCATGGAAAAAAAAAAATCTCTCATATGTGGTTTGTGGGGAGTTCTCCAAACACATCTGAGCAAACTTTCTTCTAGGCGATTCAAACCCTAACAATCATAATCGTTTAATTCTCTGTTTTCATAGTGGAGCCTATGATGACCCTTGATATGCATTACTGTGTGATTTGCAGTTCTTCCTAAGCATATTTGACCCATTCTACTTCTAGTTCAGCCATCACTATGTTCATATTTTTACTGACGCCTACTTTAACTCCTTGCTTCTATTTGGGCACTATTCCCTTATTGCTTGGAAAGCATGTGGTTGCTTCTGACCCAGTCATTGAATGCCTTTTCATCAATTAAATGTATCTATATCGTTCGTGTTTCTATAGCACCGTAACGTCATGGTAGTGTAGTACTCCATGGCTATGACGGCATGTCGTTGCTCAAGTAATTTAGGTAATCCTTTCTTCACTAGCACAGCCTATCTTATTATTGATAAACAACGATTTGTGCTATTTCCATCTGCTAGTAGTTTTGAAGTTTATATGCCTACCCAAGACTTCCATTTACTGCAAAATGTGTTATTGAGGGATGTCATCATGTTCAGTCATAAGTATTGTCCTTTCAAATGCCAGATGAATAAAATTTTCCTTCTAATAGTGTTGACCCTAATCTTCGTCATTTTACTCACATACAGATACCGTATGACCTTCCAAAAGCCGCTTTGATAATCTGTCACATTTCTTCACCTTTATTATAACATCGATCATTTACTTCACTATCATGACCATCATAAATAGACTGCATTTCTTGTATATGCAGGTCATTTCTATGCCTTGCCTCTTTCATTACGATTCTTTATCCTTTCATGCATTTAGCTTACATGTCGGTCCTTTCTAACCAATAAAGAAATATCTTTATAAGAGTTCATGTTGTGGTTACATCTCTTTACATTTTAGATTACCCCCTATCATTTTAAATTTACTGAGACCAGTAGGTAGTAGAATATTTATCTTTTATACACATGCCTCTAGTAGTATTGTTGGAACCATATTCACTGGACATTCAATCTAGTTTGATTGGCAGATTTGGTGTCATTATGGGGGTGAACTGACTGTTTACTTACAGAACTAAGATGATTGGTAAGGATCTTAAGGTTAGATTGAGAGATGAGGATTGGCTAAACGTGCGTTTCTATGGGCTGAGGGAAGAAAAGCCTTATTTATCCCCCCAATTATATTGTGCAAGCAAGTGAATTATCATGTCAGTAATGCATTGAATATTAGTGATATGTCAACTACACTCGGTATATCCATATCCATATTTACAGTTGGTGGATTTCAAGATGTTTCATCTAAGGACTTTCAGGACTGTTTTCCTTCAAGAAACATTGATTTGCAGATCAACCTAGTTCAAGGTGCTTAATCCATTTTGAAAGCCCCTATCACATGACCTCCAGTAGAGTTTAAGGAACTAAAGATTCAGTAAGATGAGTTGTTACAGAAGGGAGTTATTTGACCAAGTGCGTCACTGTGGGAAACCCTAGTTTTATATGTATGAAGAAGGAAGGCAGAACCTTATGGTTGTGTATTATGTACAGAGAGTTGAACAAGGTCGCTATCAAAAACAAGTGCCCTATACCTTGAATAAATGATTTATAGGATTAACTGCCAACAACAGAAGTCTTTTTTAGGAATGATTTGAGGTCTGGATATCACACCTAAACCATGTAAACACAATTTATCTTTTGTAAGAATACCATTTTATAGTAATTCTTGAAATTGTTTGCTTGTCTCATCTTCAAAACTTGATACTATCCAATGTCGTTTGATCTCCCTTGCTTTTTAACCTGATATTTCCTATTTGCGTGATCTTTCATGTCTTTGCAAACCCATTATTAAATGTGCAATATATTTTTATTCGACCTTATATAGTTGTCAACATTGCAGTGCTCCTGAGCTTCACCATCTTTATTTCATGATCACGAGTTGTCGTTCATCCTATTGAGAGCTGATTCACACATCTACCTCATATCTCATTTATTCATAGTGATAAGCTCGTATAACTTGTTCTGAATTCATAATGTAATTCAACTGTCATTGTTGTGGATGATTGCAATTATCATAATCCCTTTACACTCTTTATTTTGAGCTTTAACTCCCACACATATATCTTAGATTCTGATAAATAAACTTCGACATTCTCTATTTCATCGTATTGTTGTACTTGAATTGACTTCATATGAGTAAAGGCATGTTCCTATTGTAGCTTGCTCAATCTATTTATCTATCTATTGGCACTTTGCTCGTTCAATCCATTTATCTATCTATTATACTTTGCTTGTCCAATTTATCTGTCTATCTATTGCACTTTGCTTATCCAATCTATCTATCTATTTATTGCATCATTGCTTGTCCCATCTATCTATTGCGCTTATCTTATTGCTTGTGGCTATAAACCACCTAATTGAAGCTCAATTGCTTATCATCTTGTTTTCAATTCATTAGTTAGACCCCAGTATAACCATGCCATCTTTCTCGTTGGTTGATTATTTATTGGACCATGTATGATTCATATTTATAAACCACAATTCTTGTGGCATCATATTTCAGAATTCATGATACATTCATGGCTATTTTATTTTGACCACCCCATGATAATCTTTCCTTTATTGGCCTTTTTTAGTCTCATCACTCTTATCCCTAACTATGGTCATTTCATTGCCCATTATCGGCCGGAGGAGATCCTTGAGTAGTCTGATGAGAGGAGATCATGTGATGCATTAGGAATATAAGATGAGGATATTTTGATAAGGGCATAATCTCAAGCACTGTCTAATTATATTGGAGTGAGCCAGAAGAACCATTAAGTATAAGCCAGAGCTAACCCAAGTAAGCATTCAGAGGGGAAATTCAAATACATGTTGAGGTGATACAAGGTTGACAAAAGACTTAGGCTGGCAAAACAAGGAAATAACCAAAGTCTCAAATGGGCTATGAACTATTTCAAAAGGCTTTTCTAATCGAAGTAGGAAGAGACCGACTATCCAAGAACAAGTATGGACTAGTTACATGGGGCCTTATGATTCATTGAAATGTTAAATCCTGTAGCTTATTGATTGTACCTGCCTGTTGAACTCGAACAAGTATATGATGTGTTTTATTGCTCATAATAGTATCCAAGTACTTATCATGGTATACAATAGTTTTCATTAGTGGACAAGGTGATGAACCAGTAGTGAGCACCTCCTCACTAGTAACGAGGTTCTTTTCTTTCAAAGAGAATATCAATTTTAAATCATAGTAATTGAGTTCATTGCGATTGTATGAGAAGTATCTGGATCTACTACTGAAACATGGGATTAAGCAGTTATACAATACGCAAACGCCCTTAGTCAGAGTACATTGGCAAATTGTACCTCTTTAGAGGGAAGCAATGGGAACCAATGGCCTATGTGTTTTCAAAGCAGCATTGCATACATTTGGCAAGTGTTATAAGTTTCGAGGACGAAACTCTTTAAGAGGGGAAGGCTGTAATAACCCGACCCTAACCCATATTTATTTATTTAAATCATATTTATTTAATTAATTAATCATGGTTATTCATTTAATTTATCATGTTTATAGATTTAATCACTCATGGTTATTTGCTTAACCAAATCATGTTTATTAATTCAATTGCACTCAATTTATATATTTACCGAATTACCTTATATCATTCAAATTTTTCACTTTTATTTATCGTATTTAATCATCTTGGTTGGAGGATATTTCATTTGAATCCCATTTTGCAATTTAAGTTTCATTGATTGTTAATTCAAGTTTTGTTGTTTAATTAAATATCGACTGAATCAATAGTAGGCCTCGATAATTATGGTTTAAGAAATTATTATTATTATTATTATTATTATCATTATTATTATTATTATTGTTATTGTTATTATTATTATTGTTATTATTATTTTTATAACATTACAAAAATTTAATTTTGAGTTATGCAAAAACGTTATCATTACGAAGCGTTTTATTCCTGAACCCAATTTATTTCGGCCGTTTTGAACCCCAACAAGTTTGCCTATTAACCTAACTAATTACCATGGTTAACTTAATCATGGTTAGCTTAAAAGGTGGCATTACTAGATAAAACTTCAGCCTAAGAGAGTTGATTAGTCAAAACATCATCTTAATCTTCAAACTCCACTTTCTCTCTCTCCTCTCCCTGCCCCACGGCAGCAGCACTAGCAGCCCTTCTTGGGTGTTTTTCAGCCATATTTTCGGCGAACCCTGTTGGTTTTCAACTCCTCCCAACATTCTAGTACCTCAAGCTATCATTCTTAATCATCAAAACCACTAAACAACACCTCCATCTCTACTTATCTTCAAGCAAAGTGAGTAATCTTGAAACTTGATCTGGTTGGTTTTACTCTTTAATCTTAGTTTTGATCTTTGTTTTGATGTTAGTGATCATGGTCATGATGTTTTGATAAGAAATAAGAGTTATTTTGATGTTGATTATGGTGGTGTTGAGGTTGAATCTTGCTAGGTTAGGGTTAATATTTGATCATGCAAGCTTAATGTTAAAGTGTTAGATTTTGATTGTTTTATCTTTGATTTGGTCATCTTCTAATCTATTGGTGTTCATGTTGATGTTTTTGGTGATTTCACATGAGTTAAAGAGAGTCCAAATTGGCCATAAACTAGGGTTTTGGCAAATAATGCCTGGTTTGGATTAATTTAGCCTTAAGCTTGGTTTATATGGGTATTTGATTGAAAAATGATCTCTTTTGGATATGATTATGAAGTGAATTTGAGTGTGGTGATTTTGTATGCTGTTGGGATGGACCAAAGCTTGCTTACATGCTTTTAAAGAATGGTTTAAGTTGAGAATTTGTGTGAAAAGAGAGGGAAAAGCTAAAACAGTGAGGGCTGGAAATTTCAACAAAACAGGGAAGACTTTGGCAATAAACAGGTAATGCACGGCCCAACCAAAAATTATAGTTTCTAGTGGGTAGATAGTTTAGGATGTTAGCTTTCAAATGGCTTTTGAATCGCCTTAATCTGATGTCTGTGGAAAACGTTATGGTTGTTTTACCAAAACTGTGCAGAATGGACCAAAAACTAACACACTTGTATTTTAGCCCCATTTTGGGAACCCTCTTGTGGGAATCATGTTTTGTATTGTAAATGAAAGTTTTTTAGGACTCCTTAGTCTTTTCATATTGGGGTTTTAGGTCTCCATTTGAAGTCTAGGGTGAAAGTTATGAGTTTTTGAAGTGAACTGACTTGCTTTGGTACAAATTAAGCTGTTATTCCAATTTCTGTGCGGCGTATACCTGGAGGAAATTTTAGAAAATTGTACTATAGATTGTCCATATTATTTTCGATTTTCCTATAAGATTTCATGAATTTCAGTTGAGCATTTTGAGTTTGGTAATTTTTGGAAGTATTTTGAGTAATTGTGTAAAGAGCAATAAGAAAGATTGAGTGAGATTGATAATGCATTCAGTTTGTGTAATTGGGCCAATTAAGGTCATTTAAGGAAAATGAATATTCATGGACTTCCATGGAGCCTTTACTTGATTAATGAGAAAGAAGAAGATAAGTATACAATTTGAGAGCTTGTTTATGAGCTTTGATTCATTTATGAATATTACAAACAAAGTACCAAGTTTGGGGAGTTTAATAGCTTTCATTGGGGTCAATAATCTCTTTGCAGTGAAAAATTGTATTGAATGGACTTGTGAATGAAATATGAGAAGTCGGTAGAGTTTTGACTCAGAAACTATATTTATCAGACCAAGTTATTATAGTTTATGCTATTTCGAACCAAGATATATCTCCTATAGCCTGAAACCTTTATTAATTACTTAATTTAAAATGTATAAAATGCATTTATCAAGCCAATCTGGTGTACTCGCTATTATCTTGAACCAAGCTATACATCAACGAGCCTTAAACCCGTATCAACAACTATCTCAGAAAAGGCCACAACCACTCCCTTATTTGTCAGCATTAAGGCCTTTTCCTTTATAATCTCATTTATCTTATTGTGGACTATTTTACTTTTATTTACTTTATATTGGATTTAATTATTTTCATCAATTCAGTTTTGAAGTTATATTAAAGTACCCACGTTATGTATACCATTTAATTACTCAATTTCTGTTACACATACTTTTACTTACTCAATTATGCGAGTAAAGATCATTTACGGACTACACATACTTGCAATGACATTTAAGAAATAGAGTTGAGGCTCAGTTATCATTCTCCGTTATGCATAAGTGTTATCAAGTCGGAACATATTTATCAAGTCAGATGACATTTATGAAACAGCTGACTTGTATCAAGTCAGATGACATTTTTTAATCACTCAAGGTACGTCCATTGCCTGTATCTTCAGAAAGCAGAATATGTTTATTAAGTTACAACTCTTAATAAATTTATCAATGAATTATTTTAAACAGTGATTTGCCATTTAACTTGTGATCCTGTCAGTTATCATCTATAGGGCGTCAGCCCATCATTTACCTGCGCGGCTTCAGGCCAACTCTTGACCGGATTGGCAGGTGTATACCTATGTATAGATCATATCATTGCAAGGGGTTCACATCTAGATAATAATAAGTAATTCAGTTTCATATTACTCTCTCATTTTCATTATTATTACGAACTAAATGAATTACAAAAGCGGGTACCCATCAACAGTGTTTCTATACTTATTTTACAATACAAGAATGCATGTACTGAGTTTTTGTTTACATTTTCGAATTGTTTTCATGTTTTCCATTTTAGATGATGAAGTATCACATGTTTCTCCATTTAGCAAGCCCTTTTGGAAGTCAACAGATACTCATAGTGGATTCAGCATAGCATGAATGCTGGGATCGATCTCAAGGTCAAGTTGGGTCTATATTCAATATACTTGTGTAGTGTGGAGTGCAAGTTAGCACATGGTATGATTAAGTCGATGGTATTAAAGTTGGTCTATTATCGACTTTGGTCTTGAAGTGTTTCAGTTAATAGATTTTGTGATTGTGAACATGAGTTGCAGGATTAAATGGTTTTAATGAGCCTTGTCCTTATCAGGACGGTGGTAGCTCCTTCTATTATCAAATCTTCCACTGCAATTTTTCGCAAATTATGTCATTAGCATTTTGGGGGCGTTACATACATAACCTTAAAGTTCCATCCTTTTTCTTCATAAATAAAACTAGGGCTCCCCAGTATGACACTTGGATTGATAAACCCTTTCTTTAGAAGCTCGTCAAGCTAGGTCTTCAATTCTTTGAGCTTTACTAGGGTCATCCAATATGGACCCTTCAAAATAGGTTATGCACTAGGATTAACTCAATCTCTAAATCAATCTCTTTTGGGGAGGTGATGCGTGCTGAAATTACAAGCTTGGGATGAATGAAAATCTAGCAACTCAACATGGAAGATATGCCTTGATGTAAATGAGTAACTCCACCAATCAAGACTGGAAATAGAGCTCACCACCAACCTTCCTAAGACCTTACCACTAGAAGATCAGCTAAAGAAGCTCACTCACTAAACACCACCTAATGCAGGATAAAGTTTAGAGACGTATAAGAGGTTTTTTGCTTGAACTAGCAAATAGGATTTCATTCATCAATAATCTATCCTTGCAAAATGAAAAAAATAAGGATTATAAACTCAGTCTCACTTACACATTCAACGGATAACATAGAATACGCTTGAGGACTAAAAATAGCAAACAGCTTGGAAATAAATAGCACAAAAACTGCAGCTACGCTTCATCTATGACACCTAAGTACATTGCTAATCTCCCTTACTAAGGTGTCAAACTTTTGCAGCATCAATGTACTGCTAATGATGACCTTGGGGAGCAAAATGCAGCCACTAATCAGGTGATTAGCCCGACAATTAGCAAAATACAGTACCCTAAAATCCATTGGATTAAAGGGTATTTCCATTGTACTTGAGCTGGTTAAAAGCTTATGCTAGGTGATCTAATTCTGCAACTTTAGGGCCTTACTTGATAAATATTTAGACATATTTTCAAGCCCTTAAACATGCCAAAACAAGCTACTAAGTTGAGGTAAAATATTCCCTTTAAAACAACTGCTGCTGCTGCTGCTGATCTGCTGCCAGTCCTGACTATTTTCGGTGAAAGTGAAGCAACCTTTATCATTTAGTAGCTGATCATGAGCTAATAAATGAGCTAGGTTATTGTCCAAAATGGGACTGATACTCATTGGCTAAAAATGAGTCACCAATAGCTATTGGAACAACCAAAAGTGCACTGAACCTTAGGTGATCCTTATTGAACTATTCTGAACTAAGGCTACTGACTAGCCTAAAAAATGACCTGAACAATCTTGTAAGAGTACTTGGGTTTTCAGCAAACTAAGGACCTCCCTAAATAAGCATCAAAACTGCATTGCTTGCCCTTACAGAACTGATTAGTGGTCTGATAAGTGAACAAGCTCTTTCCATGCTCAGATTGAGGGCTATGATCTGAACTTTGATCTACATCAAGAGGTAAACCAAATAGCTCTTCAGAAAAGACATCAGGAAATTCATATGCTAGAGGGATATTTTCTATTTTCATATCCTCCTCAACTTCAGGCATAACATAAAAACATATACAATCTTACCTTAATAGTTTACTTACCTTCATGATTGAGATTGTGGGATCCTCCTTCCCATGCCTTTCCCCATAAAAGCCCACTTCTTGCCCTTATGGCCCCTTGAAGTGACCTTAAGCTCCTTATAATCCATATTTGGCCTATGAGTAGTCAACTAGTTCATCCCTAAGATTATATGAAATTTCAACATGGTGAACTGGATTAAATTTTTAGGGATCTCATGCACACCAATCAGAATAAGAACATACTTATAAAGAATGGGACATTCTATTACTTTGCCCACTTAGCAAACTAATTCTATAGTTGGCCCACACCTTATCTTTTTCTAAGTTAAGTTGCACCACAGTTTACATGGATATAAATGAATACCACCCAAATCAAACAAAACATAAAAATGGTTTTGAATTTAAAAATAGAGTTCTAGTGATAACTGTACCAAAAATTGTAGCTTCCTTCTTGCTTATCATATAAGCTCGTTATACAGTTGTAAGGTTAGGGGGCAAGGTTCCTTGACCAGGGGAGCGGGTGCCAATGGCCTTTCAACTCCTTTTTTTTTATAGCCTTCGCCTTTTTGGGCAAGTGGCGATCAAGTGATCAGGGCTACCACACCATGTGCATTTGCTAGTACCCACACAGCGCTCTGCTGTAGTATGGTTCGTTTGGCTACACTTCCTGTAAGGTTCTAATAAAGTTGTTGGACGACTCTTGGCCGGACTAACTGTAGGTTTCGTGTGGGCCACACTCCCACTTAATGTCTGACGGTTGTTTCACTTCCTTTTTTGATTCGCGTAGCCCACCCTTATGTTACATGTTAACCCCTTTAGCCAACCTCATTAAGATTGAGACCAATTTATTATTGTGATCCCTTCATATTAACCTATGGCCACAATCATCACTTCATATATCCATCAGGAGGTTTCGGGGTCACTTCAAGTTGAGGTTGCTTAGTTTGTTAGCTTGATGGGGGTTAATGATATTGCACAATTGGAATGTCCCTTTTTGTTTGATTTGTGTACATGTGATTTGGTTATGAGTTAGCAATTGTATGCTCTATACCTTTCACAAGTTGAATTTTCTATTTCACTCTCATTCCAAAGAAGAAGGGAAAAAGCAACAAGAAAACAAAAACAAGAAAAAAAGGGTAAGGAAAAAAGGAGGAAAAAAATTTAACTAAGTGATTGGCAGTGACATCTTGTATATGGCTTGTATCCTTTTTATATCGACTCATTTCCTACTTGATTCATAAGGGTGTGCTTGTATAGTATTCATAGCGTTTGCAGTGTTCGTAAGTTAAATAGTTTATTGGTTGTTGGTTGCACCTTTTTGACCTTCACATGTCCCAAAATATTTGTCCACTTTCTTCCCTTAACCCTTGACCTCACGTTAGAAACCTATACAAAGTCTCCTAATTATCATGGGCACATTATTAGGGATGGCAACGGGGTGGGTTGGGGATGGGGAGTATATTCCCCGTCCCCGTCCCCGCTGGAATCCCCGCTCCCCGTCCCCGCCCCGTTCCCCGCTGCGGGGAAAAAATTCCCCCCGTCCCCATCCCCGGCGGGGATTTAATCCCCACCGGGGCCCCAACGGGGATTTTTACCCGCTGTTTTTTCTTTGCCTTCTAAACTCTTCACGGCCATGAGTACAAAATCCAGTATATACCTAGGATTTTTACAAAGAAAATTACATATATAACCTTAGTTGTTTTATTTAAAAATTTTGAAAATAAGGCTATTTTTGTAATTTTAATTAAAATTGGGGACGGAGGTGGGGATTTTTCCCCAATCGAGGAATCGGGGACGGGGATGGGAACGGGGTAAAATCCCCGATGGGGAAATGGGGACGGGGACGGGTTGAACTATGTCCTCGTCCCCGTCCCCGTCCCCATCCCTGAGCGGGGATTAATTTTCCTCCCCGTCCCCAAAGGGGACGGGGATTTTTCCCCACTTCAGGGCGGGGCCCCGGCGGGGACTGGTATTCCCCAACTTTTTGCGATCCCTACACATTATATCTTAGTGGTGGAGAATTTGAAAGTATTAGCAAGCATATGGTCATCTGTGTCTTTGGAATGAGTACTGGATGGGCATATGCCACATGAGTTGGAGTGGTCTACATGTTCTAAAAGTTAGATTCTATCAGTCCTTTTAGATATACTTATTTCATTGTGCCAATCTGACCAGCATTATGACTACTTTGGGCTGATTATATTTGATATCAAGCTTGCACTTTTAAATCCTTTGAAAACTTTCACATTCTCTTGATTTCACACAGATTTGAGCATTATTTGTGGGTGTCATTAGTTGTTACACTTCTTTAGGATATGCTAGTAGATGTCTGACCTAAGTAGGAATTAATCCTAGACGCATCTTCAATTGTCGGTTTCATATAGTATTTGCTTGAGATGAGCAAAGGTATAAGCATAAGAGAGTGGTAAATGCTCATTTTGCACAGTATTAAAGGATCATATGTGCTAGCATTTTAGGGGGATGTTTATACATTCTATGGTCAGGCGTGTATTTTGTGTGTTTCTACAAATTCCATCAAATGAACTTAGTGCACTAAGTTTATGATTGATTTTAATGCCTTTAAGATCAAGAGGAAAGGCTTTAAAGGCCCAAAAAGTATCTAACTAGATCCAACTATGTCTAAGAAACACAGACAATGCAAGTGCAAAAGCACAGCCTGTAGGTGCAATTGCACCACCTGCCCATACAATTGTACCTTTTTACTTTTCCTCATAGAAGCCACCATGACGTGGTGATTGGCACAACTTGTGGCATGGTGCTTTTTTCATAGACTATTCGATTTCCTTATGTTTTTGCAATTTGCTAGATAAATTTATCTATTTAGGGCTGCTGTTTTAGGCCTCTTCTCCATCTATCTATCATCCCATTCCACCATTTGGTTAGAGCTAGACTCCATTATATTGGAAGAAATCAAGCTAAAGAGTAAGAATCGCAAGGAAGCTAGATTAGGTTTGCATCACTGAGTTGAAATGTGCTATGGATGTGCTTTCTTTTTCTCTGTTCGCTTCTCTTTTCTCCATTAGTTTTATCACTTTCTGGATTGTTGGATTACATTATGGCAATTTATGTTAGAATCATAGTTTTAATCTTAGGATTATGTTGAACTTGTGTTTGAATCTAACCTTATTCATCGTTTGTGTGCTTTAGAATCTTGAAGTAGTATTGTGAAATCTCAAAGTGATTATTTCTTGTGAGAAACTTTGCTACATTCTTGTATGTTTTAGGAATTATATGTAGTGTTAAAAGGTGAAATATGACATTGGAATTCGAAGTTTGACTTGTTTGAGTGATTACTTAATAAAGAGTCACCATTCAAGAAACCTTAGTTGATAATTACATGCTTAATGAACCTAAGGAGCCTTAGGAAAGGGTGATTGATTAGATTTAGGTATTTCACTACCTTCAAAGTGGGTGTGATACTTTGATTATCAGTTTTGAAATTACCTAACGCGGAATAAGTACTTGAACTTACCTAACTTAACTGATTCACTTATCCAATCTAACTCCAAGATAATTCATCCAATAGATTTTTCTTGCTTTGTTTACTTTAGTTTAAAATTCGAACCTTGATATGCTTAGCTTATCTTAAAGGAAAGTAGCTTAGTAAATTGACCTAGTCCTTGTGGGAGACAACCTTGACTTCCTACCATGCCACCGCACGCTTGCGCCCTAGTTTTTGCGGGAGAAGACCTTGATTTGCACAATGCCACCATGTACTTACAGCTTTGTCATTACTAAAATTAGTATTTAAGGATGCTTTTCTATGTTAGTTAGACTACCGATTTCAAACACTCACTTTTGAGGGGAAAAAAAATAGAGAGAAAAATAAAGAGTGTAAGAGATAGCTTGACTCAAAGACCTCTATGAGGGCTTAACTGCCTTACTCATCCAATAAAACCCCTAAATAGGAAAAAAGCCTAAGTATGTGCTAAGTTGTTCCTCTTAAAGGTCAAGGGCCAAAAATCCAAGAGCTACTGATTCAGATGAAGAATTATAAGAAGTTAAGGAAAAAAAAAGGGTGAAAAAAAGGAGAGGAAAGATAAGAGAGTTAAGGCTAATCACATCTAATAATATCTAAGCCCATTGGTTAGGTAGAGATGAACCTAGTCAAGCTCTTTTGTATGAATATGAGAAAACAAAGACTCAATGATATGTTTTATTAGACTACTTCTATCAAGGGTGTCGATTTTGCCTACTGGAACTTTGGATCAGATCTTCAATCTCAAGATAGACCTTGCTAATGTTTGCCACGAACCCTTGAATGATTGTGCCAATGATTGTTTTGATAACTTCTCTTGGTGTGAGAGTACATATCTATCCAAGGGGGATACAAAGGAGTTATTGTCTATTAGGGCCCATAGAATAGTTCAACACATCATGACAGATCATGATGAGACTTTTTCTTAGACAATTTTGAAGTCTATGGACAAAATCATGGAGTCATCTCACGAAGCTCCTCTTCTATATGTAAATCTATACACATTGGTGTTTGACTACCTTAAGATTTCGCTAGAGGATGAGGAATGTATTAAGGGTGTTGACTTTATGATCAACAAGGAGAAACCAGAAGCCTTGAAATACAAGTGCACATCTTCTTAGCAATGATTTCATGAAGATGAGTGTACTAAGAAGAGCGTTACCTCTAAACCTACCAAACCTTTATTTGAGCTAAACCTATCCCACACCCTACTTGACACCTTAAGCCTTGAAATCTCTAGACTGGACTTTATTGGGGATAAATATGGAACACACTTGATTGAGGAAAAGGCCTGTCAATCTAAGTGGATCCATGAGGTTGACGCCCTGAGATTCCTAACCAAAGGGCTTTAGGTAGTGGTTTATGAGCTAATCAAGAATGACATTAAGCCAACTCTTGACAGGGACCAAAAATGATATTTGGATACATTGAGAGGAAGATAGAATAGATCAACATGAAACAGGATTGCAAGATATCTAGTGATACACTAGATCTCCTCAAGCACGCCTTTGTGTCATCTTTCCTTAAGAAATGGAATGAGATTGAAGAAGCAGCAGCAAATATTGTGGAAGAAAGAGAAAGAAGGTTGCAGAAGAGAAGAAGAAGCGAGAACAAAAGGAAGACGTATCTATGGCTGAGGACAATGAGGTAAATATGGCAGCTTAAAGCTCCAAACAACCAGAAATAGGATCATCCTCGTTGTCCCTACCGGCTAAAAAGCCCATTCTAGCCACATATCTTTGTTTAGTCCCTCTCGAAAATTGATTAGCTTCCACTACACTTTACAAACAATCTCTCTTAGTTCTTCAAAATAATTTCTATGGTTTGTGTATGTATGTGTGTGTGTGTGTGTATGTGTGTGTGTGTGTGCACGTGCGTTTATTTTGAACAATTTGGATTATAGTTTGTAAGTTTGAACAAATGTCTTACATATTTCCTTAGTTTGATCTCACTTTTTGGTGAAACTCAAGGAGGGAGAAAACTTGGGAATTTTACTTCTTGAATAGGTAAAGATGGGCTAAGGGCAGCCCTTATAGAAGCAGTTGGTATCCCTCAAGGCAATGGCCCTAAGATGACTCTATTTTTGGATTTCAATACCTATAACTTTGAAAAGTTTATAGATTTAATATTTTATATGTATTCTTCTAACTATTCTTCTTGTGATAATAATTATCTTAAGATAATAGTTTGCTATGCATATGAGTATGACTACTTACACTTATCCTTGTATGGCACTTAATCTGTGCTATTAGTTAACTATTCTTATATGTTGCTCTATGCACGAAACTAAAGGGGAGCCTACAATGTGAACTGTAAGAGGCTTATCTCATGCTTTAACTGCTAAAGATGGGGAGAGCATAATTTATTAACTATCTTCTATCCTCTATGCTATTTGTTTGATAAATGTTGTCTTTCATAGAAAGTGGGAGATTAAAGAGTGACCTCATTGTAATGTGATGCTTGATATATGTTTTGATCTCAAAGAACATCTTCCATATAGATTAAGAGTGATTACATCTTATTTGCTCACATTTTTTAATCTTATTTATGTGCTTGATTGCTTATAAGAAACGTGTTTAACTAGATCATTAGGTATCTGATTGCCTGGACTTTCAAAGCTAGAGTTCATCTACCTTGATCTCTTATCACGACGATCTCAACTAGCTTGTCAAAATGGACCCTTGTCAGAGGCATAAAATTGGTAGAACCTTGAATAAGGTTAAAATGATTTTTGTGAAACTCTGATCATTTATTTAAATCTGTAAATTGCGCATTTGTCCAGTGAAATTTAAATTATTTGTGAATATGTAGTTCTATGATAAGGAGACATAGCACAAATTTTAGAACAAAGTTTTTTCAATATATGCTTAAGATTTGGCTGTGTTTTTCCCTTTTTAGAGGCTGTAATTTACCACATTATGCTACCCTGGATTAATTAACTTATTTATGATGTAATTAATTGGGTAATCTTGCCCGTTACTCAATTATGCAAGAAGCAAGATTAACTTTATGCTTTTTGATGATATAGTTGGTAACATTTGGGATGCTTAGGAAACTCCAAATCAAACAAAGACCAACAACACTTTTATTAAAAGCGACAGTTATAGTCGACCTTACTAGAATTAAAAAATGTCAAAATCCAAGCCTGAAAGAGTAGTCTCTGCCTTAGCAAAATTGGAATGCAATGAGTAAGACATTAAATGTAGGCTAAAGGACCACCTCTCTAAGGTGTAAGATGCTAAGAACTGGCTGAGCAAATGTCCAAAAAGTGAACAAACGTCAAGACCTTTGAACCAACCAATAGTTGTTGGAGAGATGCATCTAATGGAATGTTTTGAAGTGTCCATTGGCTACATCTTCATCATCCTCCAATGATCTCACGCTCATTGCCTATACATAGAGACCATAACTACAGATAGAGAATGCACAACACACAAGAACAAAGATTTTAACTCTTATCCTAATTGTCATTGTACTCTTGAGTTTTCAACTTCAAATCTTTGTAATCTTTGTATAAATTTGACATTCCTTGTGAGGCAAAAGGATAGTGAGAATCCTATTGGTAAACAGGAAGGTTAATGAAAGGTGTCATCCTTCATAAGTGAGGAATTAGAATAAGTCAAGTGAGGTCTTAAAGGGCGTGTTGTTGTTAAGGCCTTAGGTGTACACTTATAAAATGTGTAAATCTCGAAGCAAATCAATACAAGTGGTTAAATCCTAAGGGTCCTTAAGCGGGTATGTAACCCAAGTCGAGAAGTGAAATTCATGAACTAACTCTACATGGTGTACTTTCTGCATTACTCTCTTGCTGCTTATCTCCCTTGATATATTTGTTCAGTGCTCTTCACTTAATTGTTCATTGTCCTTGACTTTGCTATTATATGTTATTTATGTGATTATATCTATCTTTGCAATTGTCTATGGTCATCTTATTGACCTGCCTCAAGGGTGAGTTACTTGGGACTAGTAAATATTGCTCAGATTATACAAGCTATAGATATAATATGGTGACTAAGATCAGTTGGATCAATCTTGGATTAATTTGGTCATGGCTATAGAAGATAAGGACTTGATAAATGGGTTAAAAATTTTATCAAACTTAGCTGGTATCTCTAATACCATGCACAATTTTAAGATAAAAGAGGCTTGTTTCTCATGACCCTCTCCTTGGCTACGACTCTGTTTTATTGTATACAAAAATATGTTGCACGCATACATAAGAAAACATAAGAGAATTCTAGTCCAATACAAAGTACACATTGTTTGATCCTTCACAATATAATCCAGTTAGGTTTCCTATCATGCTAGGTTACCTAAAAGATCCAAATGTGGCTTGCGAAACACTTTAGCCTATGCAATTCTCCAAAGGTTAAAATCTTGTCCTTACACAAAACATTGGACACAACCGGAGATACAACTGTAGAGAATCTAAATTTCCAATTTGATTTGAAGTCAGTTCAAGGTTAGTTAAATAAAAAGGTACAAGCCACTCATCCTTTTTATTCTAATTGTAAGACCATGATTAAATAAGAAGAATGATGTGATAGGATTCAGTGTTGTTATCATGAATTAATCATAGTACAAATTAGGTCACTAATCAAAGTGTTCCGCCTTTCAAGTGGAGCTGTTTATTAGGATTCCCGAGCTTGTTAGTTAGCTTAACATTAAGGAAGTAAATTGGCTTAAATTGATTATAGACTTAATATAGATAGATATTATTTAATAATTTCCTTTGGGGAGGGGGGCTTAGCATCACAACTGCGTATGCAAAACTATAACCAAAAAAAGCTAAAAAGAAAAAGGAATGTGCATATATTTCTAAAGAAGAAAGTTTGCTATCACAAGTGAAATTTTTTAAAAAAAGTTTCTTTTTCCTGTCCAAATTCTTATCTTTTTAATGGAAAGAGAGGGGTTTCATTAATTAAATTCAATACTGTACCAAGGTCATTCAAAACCAAATCAAACACATAATCTACCCCCAATCCAGTTAAATCTGGACCTCCGAATCACAGGGTTACAATCGAGCAATATCATGAGCTACCTTATTCCAATCCCTCCTTACAAATGAAAAGCGAATAAGTCAAAATTATTAGAAAGTAGGAAAATACCATCAACTACATTCAAGTGGACCTTCATTTCATTTTTTAGCTTGGACATCAAGGCCATGCAATCTCCTTCAATCATAACTTTTCTCATACCTATGGCTTGAGCCTTTGGAGAGAACTTTCAAGCCTAATGCTTCTCTAATTTTGATCCCAAAACCCATCTCCCTAGGCAACAACACTCCATAGAATTTCTCTTGCCCCAGCTCGACTGACCACACCCTATCCACAAATACACTGTCCAATCCTACCAGTATCAAAATTCACCTTAACCGTGCTTTCATTTGGTGGAACCCAGGCATGATTGCCTAGACTAGAGCACACCTCAACAATAGCCTAGGAATCCTCATACTCTTGGACATATTTGATAACTCTTGAGCTTGCAATTGAGCATCTACCTCCCTTTACCATGAATCACTCGATTCTCCAAGTTTCTGTACACACTACCACAAATTCACCCCAATCCTCCTCCTCTAATTTATCATAAGCATAGAAAAGAGCATATGAAATAGATGGCAAGCAATACGTTCCACAAAATGGAGGAAATTACTCCCTGCCCACACCTGCAATGCCAACGAGCATCTAAGGAGAATGTAAGAGTATAATTCTACTGCAACTCCACAACCATGGCAACATATATTGTAATTGGACAAATAATACATTAACCTAGATGCAATTGGCAAAGCATTAACACAACATTGCCATTTAAACATAACGATTCTCAGGGGTACCTCCATATTCCATATAGCATGCTAAGCTTGCTTACTTCTACCACTAGAGCAACCTAAACTTGAACCATGCTCATGCCAACAAATGAAGTGGTAAGCCTCCTTCACCATAAGTTCACCATTAGATGAATAATCCTACAACATAGAATCCACTTACTAATAGATACTAAGAAGTATCGACTTAATAATTTCTACATCAACTAAGGAGAACACACACTTCACCATTTCATCTCTCTAACATCCTCAGTAATGATCAATCAAATCCATGAAGCAAAAAATAGAAAATTGATGAACCTAAAAGGATAATGACCTCAAATCCACTTAGAGTCCCATACGCTCAACGACATCCTATCTTGACTCATGCCCTCACTTCCGCACCATTACCTATTTTACTGCCCACATACTTCTCTAAGTATGGATTTATATTGCAATTCCTGATCTTCAACAAATGAGCATAAACAAATAGTCATCCAATATATCGGGCAAGCAACGCTTGCTTAAAAATTTCAAAGTCGTTGGACCCCAAGCCCCCATCATCTTTCCCCTTATATAACATTTCCTTTACCAATTGGATACATTTTACACCTCGTCAAAGTGGAGTGTCCCAACAACAAATGGTTTATCATAGATTGGATATCATCACACAAATCCTTAGGAAATCTTTAAACCCCTTCCTGATCATGGCTAGGCACAAAAATTCTCACTTCACCTTATCAGGAGCTTTGGACATATCTAACTTGCTGGCCATGTTACCATTAACACCTAAATTATGATGTATATATGAAACACCTCACAAGCAATCAACACATCTTAAAAAAATACGATTGGAAGTGAAAGCACTCTAATTTTCAAAAATAATAATAGCAAGAGCTCCTTGAGCCGATTGGTAGTCACCTTTGTCACCAACGTGTACTTACATTACATAAACTAATAAGCTTAAAATCATAAATATCAATTGCCTTATGCTCTTTGTGGATTAAAAACCATATTGGTATGGTTAAGTTCATAAAAATAAAGGATGCTATTCAAAACAACCAACACAGCTCTACACGCAATGTTTCCAATAATAGGCCAAAATTTTTGAAATAAATAAAGATTTATACCATCTAAGATAGGAACTTAACTTATACACATATGATTTAAAGCTTGTTGAACCTCATCTTTTTTCAGTATAGCCACATTCATCTCCTTTGTAACCTTCAACGAGATATAGTAGAGGACTTTCTGTATATTTGAGGGGCATGTAGACATGAAACGGGCTTGAAAGGCATCAACAGCTATTAGTTTTTGAACCGGAAACATCATCAAGGGCCTTTAATAGAAAAATGGAGTTAAGCACTACGTCTACTACAAGCTCTACGATGGAACCAAGCGAAAATTTTGTCCCTATACTTAATCAAATCAATTCTTGACCACTAGCACCATAATAGCTCCGCTCTATGCATACAAGTTCGAATATCCTTCAAGATCACATCCCTTGTCTTGTTAGCTTTAGCTTCATCTAACTCTTTGCTTTAACAATTTGCGCCTAGATATTATCAAATTCTTCTCTATTTCATCTGAACAATGCCTTCATACACACATCAATCTTAGGTATGCAATCCCAAGCCATTTTTTATGATCTCCTCGTTCTGATCATCCTTTGGCTACATAATTTCACAGGGTTTTCTTTTCCTCCTTTTCTATCCCCTTCCATCGACGGTAAAATAGTAAGTTTTTTAGTTAGATGATTAGGTAGGTCCCAATTAAGATAGTCAAATCGCATAGATGGAAAAGGATCAACCACTCAATGTCAGCATAGAATCTATGCAATTAGAATCAAATTTCATGACTATTCAAAACCACATAGAATTTTTGAGGGGCCTTTTTTTCTAAAAATTGTAGTATATTTAACTTAGATTGTCCCCCAAAAGCCAGGTAGAGAAGAATGTAATTTTACATCCAAAATCATGGCACAAGTTATCAAAATATTTTTTCGTCTCAAGCAATGCATCCTTATAAATCTCCACTTTGCATCATCTTTGTCCAAAGCTACCTCAACGTCAATGTGATTTGGTGAAAGCATAATAAGAACACATATACTTCCTTCACCTACAAGAAGGCTAAGGCCCCCAACCTATAGTGACCATCCACATGCATGCCATGAATGCCCCAGGACATTGATGGCAATACCCAACGGTTAAGAAGCTTCATGTCTACTGCATCCAATTTGGTGTCTATCTTGTAAGAACACCGCCTTCAACTTAACTCTTTGGAAAAGAATTACAGAGGTAACAACCCGCTTGGAGTCAGTGACATTGGGCCCCAACAATTAAGGCATATGATACTCATTGCCTATGCAAACTTTGCCTTCTCCCCTATCATAAGCATCCATTATTGCCTCCTGCACCCCTACACCCATCTTCCTATCAGTGTTGTCGTCAGATTCATCATTGGGCAGCTTCTATTTGAAAAACATAAGACTTGATAATCAACTCATTCTCATCAATCAACATGTTGGAACAATTGCCACCATTACCTTGCATTACACCATTTGGTTTTAGTAGAACAAGCCACTAACAACCTCATATCCTCGTAGAGTTCAGCCCCCATATTACATAATTTACTCTTCATCGGACAACGCTGAACCACATACTGTACTAGACGTTTGAATCAACCCTATCTTCATAAAAAAAAAAAAAGGAATCATAGTTTTTTTTTTTTTTTTTTTTTTGGTGCACATGCCCAAGCTTACTATCATTATGAAGCAAGCTCATCATCGATTTCATTGCTCCAACATTAAACTCGCTATCAATGTGAAGCTTACCAAGTACAGAAGGAGCGGCCTCCTATATTCTATCGTTGACGGGACCCTTCTCGTGGACTACCAATCCCTCCACCTCTATTGCCAACTTCAAGGTTTTCTAAGTTGCTTCTAAGTTGGCTGCCATCGATACCTCCTCACCTTGAAAGCAGCTAAAACCAAAATTTGGGCAAAGACCCTAGTCCTAAAGAACCTCCTTGCGAGACAGAATGACTATGAGAAAAAGCACCCAATACTAGGGGTGATCAAAATAAGTTAATCGAAAATTCGGCTAACCGAAAACCGGTTAACTGGAAATTTGGTTCGCATATATTGTGAACCATAAACCAAACTAGAACTTTCGATTAACCGGTTTTCGGTTAACTGAATTTTCTGGTTCGGCAAAAATCTGAACTGTAATTGAACCGAAAAACTCGATTAATTGGATTTTTGGTTTAGTTAACCTGATTTTCGGTTTGGTTACTAGTTAACTATTAAATTAAATTGTTACTTTCCATTTTCGCTCCTTTTTTTACTCTAATTGAACCATTTAAGATATCAAGTATTAATGTACACATTATTACATATTTAGTCTTATCTTTTTGCAATTATAAAATCTACATTTGATCAATATAAAATTAAGTATTTTTAAAAAAAATAGAAGTTTTGGTTTCTATTAACCTTATGGTTAATCAAATTTTAAACGACCGAATCGAAACTGAAATGAAATCGAAACCACGAAATTTTTTCATTTTGGTTAACCAAACTGCATTTTTTGAAAAATCGATCCGCTTAACCGTTTTTACCTGTTCGAGTTTTCGATTTTCAATTTAGTTTTTCAATTTTGGATTTTTTGCTTTCCACTCCCGTGCCACCCTCAGCAAAATACCTCCCACTGTTAGGGTTTCTACTTAGCGAGAGGAAAAACAAAAGTTCTTGTTTCTCCTTTCCAACTGGTGGATATTGTTTTTTTTCTTCACCAAATCCTTGAAATTGTTTTTTTTTTTTTTCCTAAAAAGAAAAACAATATTCTTGATATTGTTTTCCCCGCCCGTGAAATACAAATTGGCGCCCGAAGATCTCTTAGTTTTTCCAAAAACAACCAGGCAAGTAATTCTTTGCAACGTGGCCTCTGTCACAGCTTTTCACAAGCTTGCCTTAAATTGGTGTGAGATCTTTTCCTCCAAAGCAAACACTCAACCTTTTACCATTTCAGCATCAGAGCCTTCACGAAGTTCGTCCCCTTTCAAAACATCCTTAGCGACGAAGATAAAGAATGGGTAGGAAAGCCCGTGCAACGAAGGTTAGTTCTAACTTTTTATTTTTGCTGTCTAAGACCGAATTAAGTTATGCTTTAATAGCCAATGAAGTTTTAGTTCATAGTTGAGATTAGGACCTTAAATACATTAGATTTTAGGGGCAAAAACCTACATTTAGGTCAGTCAAAACCTAAAGAAAACGAAACTTATGCTTAGACTTGTTCAAAGTTGGATTTTTCTGTCCCTTGTGTTGTCTGTCATCTTTCGCTCATGTTTTAAAAAAAAAAAAAAAACAACACAAAAAAAAGGTAGAAAAGTTCTGCTTCAGTATCTTTCACATCTACCGCAGTTCATTTAAAAAAAGTCAAATTTGAATGTAAGCCCTTGCAACGTCTCATATCCTGCAGAAGCTGCCGAAAGTTTGTGTTTTTGAATTGTCAGCCTGTATAAGTCCAATTGTAGATAGGTTATGGATTGTTTAAGGGTGAAGTTTGGCAACTGGGTCATATTTTAGGTTTTGTGGTCTTTCTTATTCTTGTTTTTGCGTGAATTTTGACGACTTCTTGCAGCTTTAGTTTAGTCGATTAAAGCATATGCTTCTGATTTATGGACTAGTATATAGTGGTTTTAAAATTTAGTCCGAGAAAATTAACCTCTGTACAATTTGGGATAAGGTTATTATATCAAATTCCGAGTGATGGGTTTGGATTTTGAAATCATCAGACCTAGAAAATTTCTGAACGGTTCGCTACTTTTTCTGTTAGTTGGTGCGGATTCAAATTCCATTATAGTCAGTAGAGATGGCCCCTAGGATATACGTCTTCCTCTTACGCCGACTAGGTTGTTCCCATTTAAGGCGGTTTAACCCAAATCCGAATAACTTGATTAAAACCTATACCACTCAAAATCGAAATGAAGGGTTTAAAAGGGTCTTAAATGGGTGATGTGTGGGTACTGGACCATTGTTGTAGGTATATGCATATATATTTTAAAAACACCTACCCCTACCCATACTCGATTAGTATCTTGATTACCAAAAAATACGTTTTTGTCTACATTTTACAAAGCAAATGTTAAATTTGAGTTCGAAAAGACAAGAAACGCTAAGTACCTTATTTTAAGCATGTCTATTTTGTTTGTTACATCAATTTCGACCAAGAATTTTTAACTTTTTAATGCGTTAGTCCAGCATCTTCCTTATTAGCATCTCGAAGTTCATCCTCATGTTTAGTGTACTGGAATCTAGTTGAATATAGATATTATTTTGTACCTTTTATATGTACCTGAATAGAACACGTGAACTCAATGGACATGGTTATGCGCAGTTGCTCACGGAGTATATGTATGGATATTAATTTCCAAAATCCAATGGATACAACTATGGATATGGGTATTACCTTTGAAAATGATTATTGCAAGTATCGCCTGTGAGGCTTCCAGGTTCCCATTACAGAGAGATGGTCAACCCGGGCTATCTTACCAAAACCAAAAGAAAATTAAAACAAGAAAAAAAATCACCACTTGTACACCTGTGAGGTTTCTGCTACCCTATCATAGATGAGGTTTGGAAGGTTGATGTGGTCTTACCCAGTAAGCAAAGAGGCTATTTCCACATCGTCCTTTCGGCTGTGTTTGGGATCTTGGAGGAACCCATGTCAAATAATTCTATGTCACGCTTCAGTGATCTCGTAATCTAAATTATGGACGATTTAAGTACAAAGATTCATATGATTGATTGGTCATCTGAAGATATGGAGATAGGATTATTATTTATTGACTTTGGTGTATCACATTATCTCCCCCACCCTCAAATCTTTGTGTGTGTGTTCGTGCATGTGAGGTTTTTTTTGTCATTTCGTTTTTTTTTGGGGGGGGGGGGGAAGGAGTTCTTGTAAGCTTGATATTATGATATATTCGTAAGTCTGGTTTACAGAGCTATGTGTGATTTCGTAGATTTGGCCCCCATACACCAAAAATATATACTCCGACATTTAAATTTACTATTAGGTATATTGCACATTCTTAATAATGTCTAAGTCACTACGAAAATCGTCTAGCTTTATCTTCTTTTGTAGCTGCTATGTATATAATCTTTGTGTAAGGAATTCTCCAACATTTAATGTCCTTAATAGCATCTAGTGCTCTATTGAATATGAATACATGATTCAAAGTAGAAGTCCGTATAGGTATGAGTTTGATATGGCTATGAATACCAATTGTTGGAATTTTGTTCCTAATTAGCATAAAGATTCACCAGGGATAAACACATAGGTTTCTGGAAACTTACTGTTTGATAATTATTTGAAACCACATAGGGTCTTCATTACTTTATGTTTGTTTTTTGCCTTGATGATTGTATTCTAAGCAGAGGTTAGCTTGTTCTCAGGGTATTATCTTTCATCAATGTATCACATTTTAATGGTTTAATCATGTTTTCTTAATATTCTTGTAATGTTGGGATGTATTTCCTCTTGGCTATCCCCCCCCCCCCCGACAGGCTTGCGGTTTGGAGCTTTGTTGTTCAAACTGCAAACCAGTTTCGGTCTTCCTTTTTGTATTATAATTTTGTAACTTTTTAGTTTTTATACTTGGTGCCAAGATCCATTATTCATGAATGATCTCCTCTTTTGTGGATTCATTTTTTTAAGTATTTGTGTCTATCTAATCGAATCAATTTAATACTTAATGACAGGGTAAAATCCCGAAACCAATGTTGGTCCCTAAGTCTCCACATCAAGTCCAATCAATTGCTCCTGAAGAAATTCATCTTAATAGAAGCTCTGACCCTCCAAGGTCTAAAACCTCACCTTCTTTTAGGAAGAAATCAAAGACTTCTACTACAATAGTTAGAAGATCTCAACGGATCAGGAGAACTACTGCAAATTTAGAAACAGAGCCTGTCATTCACGAGATCAGTATCAGTGAAAGCGACAAAGTAAATGAACCTCTGCCACATGAGGATGGGAACATGTCTCCCGAGGAGACATCTAATGTAAAGTTTATATCTTATGACACTAAGTACATTAGAAAATTTCTACTATTTGCTTTCTGTTTTGTGTACTTTGGTTTCTTAATTGTGGAAGCTTCTTGGTAGGAGACGGAGAGGTCTTCTCAAAAGGGTAATCCTAATGTTGCTGAGATTTACAAAAACATGTATATCAACTCACAAAAGAAGGTAAAGGAACATGAAGACAAACTCCCAAAATAATGTCTTGCCCCAATACATCGTGATGAGGAAACTTTTTACCAAAGGTATCCTAAAGTGCATTGCCTTTGCAATTTTCAGGTTGAGGAATTACTGGTAGAGAATAGGCAGTTGAGCAAGACATTGGAAGGTGCTCTTGGGAAGGTTGATGTGGTATGTGTTGTGGATTTGTGAATTAGGTTGTTAAATGTGATGTGTCGCACTTGAGCATTATGGTATAAGATACATGAAGATGGTCAGTTTAAAAGATGTAGTTTTCTTTTGAAGAGTCAAGGGTGCTCAATTAAACTTGGAATTTTTCTTTTTTTTTTTGGGCGTGACAAGATAGCTTAAGTAGCTTGTTTTCATCAAATAAGCTAGTTGTGTATGACTAGTGTGGTTAATCTACAAGCTGCATTTAGTTAGATGGGAACGAAGCACGAAATGAGAATTACACCACAGAATTCATGTTAAATGTTATGTGTCGCACTTGAGCATTATGGTATAAGATACATGAAGATGGTCAGTTTAAAAGATGTAGTTTTCTTATGAAGAGCCAAGAGTGCTCAATTAAACTTGAAAATTTTCTGTTTTTTGGGCGTGACAAGATAGGTTCAGAAGCTTGTTTTCATCAAATAAGCTAGTTGCGTATCTAGTGTGGTTAATCTACAAGTTGCATTCAGCCAGATGGGAATGAGGCATGAAATGAGAGTTGCACCACAGAATTCATCTTCCATGATTATGCTTTCATTAGACGGGAAATCAAGAGTTGTGGCACCCCCAGACTTTCTACTTGACTAATTACGAGAAGCATGAAACCATTTCAGGGAATGAGGCATGAAATGCACCACAAATGGTTGTAGTGCAGAATGGAAAAATCTCCTGTTATGTCTGCAGAATACTGAATTTTATTGTTTGTAACAAGATTTCATATGCTAAATTGTAAAAAGCCACTACGATATAGTTCAAATTCCCGACTCACTACTGTGAAGCAATCCGACTTTTTGGATTAAAGTTCTGAAAGCAAACAGTAAATGTTGGTTCAGAAACTGAGTATAATATATATTTCTTTTGAAACCAAGCTGATTTATAATTGATTCTGTCTCTCCTCGGGTAATTTTTTTTTTCCCCTTAGCATGGGGAAAGATCTGAAGTAATTTGTTTTTTCGCTTATTCGAATGTGGTTGCAGTATGAGAAGCAGAGCCATATTTATTCAGAAGTTATGGCTGTTATTGCAAGTTTGTCGAAAGTAAATGAGAATCTTTCCGCTCATTGTGCTCCTTCTGAGGATGCTGAAACTGAAGGCAAGGGTTCTAAGAAGAGTACAAAGAGTGGGTGACTTCAGGCTTCAGATCCTGATATGAGAAGTTTTTGTGGAGACCCAGAAACTAGTGCAGAAATTAAGTACTAATGTTATGACCTAGAAATTTAGAATATCATGATTGTTGTCAGAAAACATCTGTTCTTTGTCATGCTTGTCATGCTAGATGATTTCAGATGCAAAGCTGCTTTTGACATATTGTGCAAGCATGCATCCTGAACATTGACAAATCCTTTGAAACTGAACAACATACAAATTGGACACATAATACTCCAACACAAGCGGTTGCATAAGCAATTTATTGCGGTGGTATTTTCCATTACTTGGGAAGTTTGGCAGGATTAATCTTTGAACAGCTGCTCTTGTTCCTCAGCAAAGCTCCCATCAAAGTCAGTACCGAATTCAAAAGATCCTCTTGTTTTCGGGGTTTCAGGATCCCCAAAACCACATTCTTGTTCAGCCACTGGGGAGGAGAAATCTAAGCAAAGCCCTTGGATCACTTGCTCATAAGAAGCAGAGAGATCTTGGGAGGTAAATTGGTGGTACTCGACAATCTGTCTAAGGCATTGGTTTTCCCTCGTCAAGTGTGCATTCTCAGTTGCTAGTCTTGATTTCTCAGCAAGTAGCGCCTCCAATTGCAGCCGCACCTGTTTGTGCACACAAAGAATGTGACCATATTTCAAAACCCAATTTGTCATAAGCTGAATTTGTGATGGCAAAAAAACAGAATTTTTCGACACATAGTTACCAGATCATCTTCATCGGGTCTGATGTCTTTACCAAACCCATCTCGTAGTCTCCGGTTTTCCTCCTCAAGCAAAGTGCATTGCTCTTGCAGGAAGCACAAATCTGATTTAATTGATTTCAGCTCCCTTGCTAACGAGGCAGATTTTGCTGCCATAGATACTGCAAGCTGACGGGTAAAGAGAGAGAATTAAACTCAGCTTTTGCAGCTACAGCACCAGCAATTGCAACTGAAGCCGGGGGGTGGGGGGTTACTTACGCCTTTTACTTTTTTCAGATTCTTTTCTGCTTGGTTTTCTTTATCTGTTTCTTCAACTACATCATTCTTGGAACACTCATGGACATCAAGCTTTCTCTTTTTAACTTTTTCTCTTTGTCCTCCATTGTGTTCAGCCCTTCCTGATTCAACCACCTCTTTGTCCTTCACCGTCTGAGTGTTGCTGCTGCTGCTTTGGACTAACTCTGTCAGAGTTGGTGCCTTAGCCAGATCCCTAGCCCCCTGAATATGATAATTTCACAACTTGTTAATTTTCAATATACCAACTGCGAGCATTTCAAGTTCCACAAATGCACTCAGGATTTAGCTTTACATTGGAGAAATAACCAAAAGAACTTACCTGCAGTGCATTATCTAGAGTGCTGGTAAGCTGGGAGAGAGAATAGGCAATGGAATCAAACCCCCTAATTAAAAGCATCGAGTCCTCTTTCATTCTCTTTGCTCGATTCGACCCTTGGTCATTCTACCCAAAAACGCAAAATAAAAGAATCAGTGAATTTTTTTTGTTTAAAAAATATTATCACTAAAGATTTCGAAGGCACCAAAGAAATTTAGGGACGGGATTGGACTTACAAATGGAGAAATTGAAGACGGCAGATCGGAATTGCGAGTCTCGAGGAGCGTATCGACCCGGTTCCGCAGAGTGCTCCAGAAACGCTTATCAGAAGGAGGACTGACCAAAGGCAATGAAGCCGCCATTGACAACGGCGATTCCTGTGATTAAATTTTCAATGGTTAATCTCAGAGAGGGCGAGAGAGAGAATTAAGTTGAGAGTTCAGCATATATAAAATACCTCATGCAGCTGGGTAGCAGATGAAACATCAACGGAAAGGGTCATGATTGGTTGATTGTGAGTGTGTGTGTGTGTGAGAGAGAGAGAGAGAGAGAGGAGTGCAACGGCTAGTAGTGGGAAGCTTTTGGGAGAAAAGTGGGATGGGTTTCACACTTTCACTATTAAATAGTTGGCGCCCGGACGTTTGAGTCCAACGGTCACAGAGCTAGCTAAGAAGCCTAGGCACCGCTCAGGGCGGTGGGTCTGACTGAATCCGCGGCTATAGATGAGTTTTGCTGTCCTGGGGACTCTGATTGTTGTTGGATTGGTGAGGAGGGGCCCCACCAATTGAATTTTTCCTCCTTACGGAGTATTATTTTATTTTTTATTTTGTCTGGGTAATTTGTTGAATTTTGCCCGTTGTTAAGGGGGCAACGCACGGCCAAGCTTCATACGACGATACTGATAGTTCGATTTTCTGTTTTATATTATTTTTTATTCTTTTATGATATATTAGAATCTTATGAGGAGATTTTGAAAATGGTTGCTATTAACTTCATGAGGTTATTTTCAAAGAGTAACTGTTTTAAAGAGAAAACTGTTAAAGACTATTAAATTTTATCTCAAAAGGCTATTAAATTTTATCTCAATTAGTTCTGAATTAACCGAGCAACGTATATAAGTTCAATTGAGATTTTAATCCAAATTTAATTGACACTAAGGTGGATAATTCCTTAATCTTCTCCAACTTCTCTTAATTCAATTCTTCGAATCTAGTTATTTAGGAAACATATTGCTATTATTTAACCATCTAGTGTTGTCTCCGCAACCTTGGCCCCACACTTTTGTTGTAAAGTTATGCCCTCCGTTTGGGCTTAGATGCCTTGGTCCGCTAGCTGAGGTTTGCTGATGTCACATGCGGATGAATGTTACATTACTGTCATTGAGTTTGCCCTGTCATTTTTCGGTTGGGTTTATGTTAGTACACAGGAATTATTTTTATATTATATTTGGTCGACTTTATTAAGCTATGTTGGCTAGCCATATTAAAAGCTTTTGCCTTTTTTAAAATTTGGCCAGCCACTTCATGATCTTGGTGCTTGCCGAAATTTAGGGAGAGAGTTTTCATGTTGGGTTTTGTTTCGAGCTTCATTCATGGCGGCTCTTGCTTTGTAGTTATTTTGGCTAATTCATGTTCATTCATTGTAGTAATTTTTTTTTTTGGATGCAGGATGCTAATCGCTATTCTTTGGTTAGTTTTTTTAATTGATTGTTGAGTCATCATTACTAAGCCGATTTTCATACTATTCACGATTTGGTGATTAGTATATTATGAATGTTTGTGAGTGTTCTAATTGTTTGAATTCAACTGTTATTGAAAGAGATAGCACATTCTGTATTCTCAGTGCTTTGAAAGGAGATGGTGGATGCTTTGTTACTATTGATTTGCAAGGAGCTTTATTATTGCTAATTTATAAGGAGAATTATAGCTTAGTTCTATTATTTAAGTTTGTAGAGACAAATGAGTTGGAGCTCAATTTTCATGAAAGGTAAAAGGATAATTCAGAGTCCAGTTAGAGTGACCACATGAGGTAATTAGAGTCACTGAAAATATAGTCATAGTTGTACAATTGGCAAAGGTCATCATAATCGTTCGCTTAGAATGAACAACTCTTAAGTAATCTCATCAAACAAAATCTTCACAAACTAATGGACATATTTTTATTTGTGAGAATATGTGTTTCATCACTGAAGACATATTTCTCAATGGTTGCGGTGAATATTGAACACTGAGATATTTCGCTGATGAAAGGAGCCACATGACATTCCATAGATAATATTAGTCTCAACTTAAAAAAAATTTATCAATGAAAAAGAATAATTTTATTTAATCTTTTTTCTTGACGTGATTCTTGGTGATTACTCAGAAAATATCTGTTGATCATTTTAAGGAGTGTTTTACATCAAGACAATGAAGAAAAGCAACCACTAGCAGTCAAGCAAGTCGAATATCAGAACTGCTAGGGAAATGACTAGTTGTGAACATCAAATATTTAATGGTACCAAGGCATTTTTCTATTACGCCCCTTGATTAACCTAATCATAGTGGATTAGCTAAAAGATTAAGCCTCAATTGCTATATCAACATTTACTTTATTGAGAGAGGCAATAACAAACTACTCTGTTAGAGAAAGTATTTATTAACCACAGACGAAGAAGATTTGCTCTAAGAAGGAAGGATCAGACTCCCTAAGACAGCTATCAGAATAACCTCTACAATCTCACATGAAGTGCTGAGATTAAAAGCTACTACAACGGTTATATCATCTGCATTAACAGTTCTAACACAATCAAGGACATCTATAAATAGAAGATTCATTTGAAGACAAAAGGTTACAACACTTGAATATAAAATGAGCACATTGTACCTAGCTTGTAGCCTTAACATTCATCTCCTTCAATTCTATGTATTCTTGGTGTGGCAGAAGTGAGTTAGTGCCATTACTTTTGTATTGAGAGTGCGAACCCCTTGAGAGTGTGTGTGAACTTTAGGAGTTGGGCCAATCAGTGTGCCTTGCAAAAACTCTATATGTTTGCAATAAGCAAGGGTGGTATTGCTGAATTGTGTAAAAGATATTAAAGAGTGCTTAGGGAAAACTTTGTAGACAGCAAGAAGCATTAAGGATCTTGTTGATTAGTGTGCTTATAAAAGTTAGAGAACTCTAGAACTTGGGTTTGTCAAAGTGTCATGAGAAAACTCTGATTGTGGGGAAGGATAAGAGGACTATTGCTGAACTATCATTGGTTTGACTAACTCCTAATGCCAACGAGTAACCTTAGGCCGGGGCGTAGACCAAGGTTGATTTAGGTGAATCGTGTGATAATCTTTGTGTCTCTGTCTCTATTCTGACTATTTACTCTCTGAATCTTTTTCATCGTCTAGTTTTTAGCTTGAACCTTTCTTGATGAAATTATTTCAACCTTGCTTGGATATATTTTTATCTATCATTGTTTGATTTGATCTAATTATTTTTAAAAAGAACCACTATCTTATTACTTACCTTGTTTTACCCCTCTAGTGTGGTGTTCCTTATTCAAAAGGGAGCAACATGATATCAAAGCCTCTCCTACTTATGATTGATCTAATAATCAAAGTAAGCAAAGTTCATGGCGACTTTTGGTACATCAGAAATGGATCAAGGTAGATCATACACTAGACCTTCTTTATTAAAAGGAACTAACTTTACTTACTGGAAAAAAAAAAAAAAACCTTATGCAAATATTCTTAAAGGATCGAGAGCTAGAGATCTAGAACATATTCAACACAGAAGACTATGCACCCATGAAAGTCATAAAAGTGATAGAGGTGAAGAGGAGGTTCCAAAGCAAGACGATGATTAGACAGAGGATGAAAAATCTACAAACAAGAAGAGTCATAGGGCTTTGGACATATTCGTGTGTACAACCGACCCAAATGAGTTCAAAATACTAGTTATCACATATGAATGAATGAGTTAAGTTAGGGAAACCAAGATAATCATCTAACTTAATCAATATGAACTCTTTAAGCTGGTACCAAATGAATCTAACAAAAAATATCTACATAAGATTCACCGTGATTGTAAACAATCTCAAATCACTTGGATGAACCTAATAAAATGAGGAAATTGTTAGAAGCATTTTGGGATGCCATCCTAATTCCAAATTAGGATAGAAGGTAATGTCAAAATGGGGATCGGAGGTAACAACCATTGAAGAAGCTTAAATCTTAAGACACTACAACTTGATGATTTGCTTGGGAAGCTACTCACCCATGACATCCATCTCCAAGAGGAATCAACAAATTTATAAAGAAGAGGAGCATCCTTGAAGGCCAGCATGGATGACTCTAACAACCATGATCAAACTTTGGAAGATGAACAAGAAGCAATGGCTGTGTTTGTTAGGTAATTTAAGAAGTTTCTTAGAAGACAGAACTCCGACTACCAGAAACTCATAAAACAAAGCTCATCCAGACTAATCAGGTAACAAATCTCTATCTTAGAACTCTAACAATCACATTTCATGCTTTGGTTATGGACAGGAAGGGCATATGATGATAGATTTTCCAAATCTCAAGAAGTCCACTAAAACTATGAAATTCAAAGGAAAGAGGCAATGATGGCTGCATGGATTGACAGTGACTCCAATTATGAGGATAATAAGAATGAAGAGACAGCTAATGTATGCATCTTGATAGGTTGTCCCTCTAACACGAGTGCTAATGAAAGTGAGAAAGCCACAGAAAAAGCCAAAAGAGTAAAAGAATTTGTTACGGAATTACCTAGACACGAATTCGAGTCATCACACTCTAAACAGACGACATTAGCTTCAATTTCTTTTCAAAAAAGATCTTATTAAACTTGTGGTCCATGGGATGGATAGTAAAGGCTCTCACCAAGCCCAAGTCAGTTCCATCGTGAAATTGATTCTCTTAGGAAAAAAAAAAAAAAGAAGTTTTAGAATCTTCATGGATAGAAAATCTATAAGGAACTTTCAGCAAGACTCTAAGAAACTAAGAGAGAAGTTCATGATCTTAAAAAAATATGAAGATGCAGGAACAACAATTCTCTATGATCTTTGTGAACATTTCATTAAAGAGGTCTGTATTGCCGAAAATGAAGAAGAATATTTGAATAAAGAAAATGAGAAAATTTCAATAACTCTTTCAAAGTTCACATTAGGGTAAGAAACAATGAAAGGCTTCTTGGTTCACAATGTAACCCCTTCAATAAAGAAGGATAACCAATTTGGTCCTTTAAATGAAAAATGTATTTATAAAAACTTCCACGTAAATGGAAGTACACATGTGAATGATGAAGAAAGACTTGAGAGTTCCAGAGCTGTGAGTTCAAAAGCCTCAAAAAGCCCTTGAAGAGAGTAAGGGCACTTTATTAGAAAAGAACAGATGGACCCTAGCTATCTTAGTAGACATCCGAAGGGTGCTAACTTTAGTAGAAGTCATAGACACTAGGAAAACCTTGAAAAAAACCGTGGAAATCTTAACTCTGAAAAGAGTAACATAGGCTTTAGGTATCACAAAGAAACAATAGAGGATCTAGCTTCAGTAGAAGTTACCACCACTCTAAACATCTACACATATATCATGGACACTCATATCCTAAGGACAGATCCAGACATCTTAGATTCCTCAAAAGTCCTCAAGATCACTCTGACTCTAGAAGACAGAGCAATCAGAACATTGACAAATGAAAAGGAGAAAATCAAACATGGGGTCATAGGGAAGATAGGTGTTGAAAATTTGTTCTCTACTCAAGGACCTAAGAATGAATCAAAGGCTATAGAAATATTGAAGTTTTTTTTTTTTGGCAAGTATGTCTGAAGATTAAGGAAGACATGGGGTATCTGGATAGTGAAGGCTTAAGCAGATGACTGGGAATGTATCACTCTTCATTAAAATCAAAATGAAAAATGGACTAAAAATCACCTTTCGAGATAAAAGGAAAGGAAAAATCGTAGGGCAAGGCAAAATTGGTAAAAATTCCTCCATCTCACTTGATTATGTGAACTTAATAGGGGGTTTAGAGTTTAATTTGCTGAGTGTATCTTAAATGTGTGATGAAGGAAACAAAGTAGGCTTTACCACGTCTAAATGCAATGTCATTAACTCTAATACTGTTAAGGTCATAATTATTAGACTAGAATAGGTGACACCTATGTTGTATGTCTAGATGAGATCAAATCAAACAATCATGCTTGTCTTACAGGTGATTTGTGATGATTGTTGGCTCAAGTATAAAAGAGTAGGTCATGTAAAACATGCACACCATTGATAAAATCTCAAAACATGAACTAGTAAAAGGAATCCTCAAACACAATTCCACCAAGGATAGAGTTTACGATACTTACGTTAGGGGAAAAAAGTTAAAAAATCTTTGAAATCAATCATAGGTCCGTATACTTGAAGGACACTTGATTGTCAATGACTGAAGTCATATTAGAGGCTAACAAGGCTCTCTTCAGAATATTAGTGGCCCTCTTAGTTATGCATAATTCTTTCAGAAAATTAGCACAAGGGACATTCATTAAATCACATTAAGAAGGGGAAATGTTGATATTGATTTAGGAAAAGATATCCCTTATCTTATCAAAATGAGATTAAACCTTCTTCCCCCTTTCTTGGTCAGAAAAAGGAGGGATAGCCTTAGTACCATAGAAGAAGAAGTAGGAAGGCCTTAGAAGGTATAGAATCAATGGTATCCAAAGACTCACCCAATTTAGGGACCTCCACACCCCCTCGGAGAAGGGGAATTTGATGGCAGAATGTTCACATCATGAGAAACACATTCTTGAGAAGAGGGAGGAGAAAACGATAAGGAAGGGAACACATCCACATCATTTTCACCCACATCAGTGTCGATTTTCTTACTTGACTTAAATAGATCATGACATTCACTTTCTTTATCTCATTAGCGTTAAAAGAAGGAGAAGGTCTGCCCCTCGAGTTTTTTTTTTTAAGAAAAGTCTCTCTTTACTTATTTGACATAGCAAGTTGAGTAAATTTTTCACTCATGGTTTTCATCTCCTCTCATTAGATTCTTTTAGCCCTCTCATCATTCTCTTCATATCACTAACTCTCTTAGTAACTTTATCAATTTCATTATAGACGAAGAAAGATAAGATTGAACAATAACCGGTTAAAGTGGAGGCCCTCTAGGAGCATTGTAGGCCCCTGGAAAGCCTTCGATAAGAAGAAGAAGAGATGTTACTTTGGAACCCACCATCTTGAGCATTAAGCATTAAAGCATTTTGGTTGGTCCATGAAAAATTGGGATGCTTAGACCACCTAGGTTGTATGTAGGAGAATAGGGATCAAACATCGACCTTTGGAAGGCCAAATTAACTTGCTCTTGCTTTTGGCTTGTAGCCAACTATTAAGCATATAATGGACACGTACTTAGGGGAGGGTTAGAAGTTTA